>PVJA010009502.1:0-60416 GCA_004027025.1 Myocastor coypus
CTCCCCTCCTTTCCTTTGATCTCTTTTCTTAGTCTAGGCAGCAGCCACTGCGAGCTGAGAGACGTCTCTGTCAACACATATTCCCCAAATCAATAGGGTGATTCAGCTGACCTTAGTAAGTCATGAGCACTTTGGTTTTAAGGTCATCTTATCTTATGATCACAAATGCATATTATATTGCACTCATATCCCATATCCAAATGCTTATTTTTGTTGTAAAAATTTAAAAAATAGTTTACAATTATTTTGCTTTTGTAGTGGGTAATCATAATTATATCAGCTTAACTGAGTTAGAAATTCCCTCCTGGGTTGTTACAGCATACTTCCAGGAGTGTCTCAGTGGGTCATGGAAATGTGACCTTGGGGACTGAGGGAAGATAGAAAAAAATTTTAAAAATAGACAAAAAGGAAACAAGGATATTTATATTTTTTAAATTAATGAAGGACTGGCCAGATAGCTCAGTGGATTAGAGCACCTACTTAGGTAGACACAGGGTGTGGAGTTAGATCCCAGCCTTCTATACTGGGCCTGCCCCTGGGGCCCTCTGAGAGGGCGACTGAGAGATTGAGACTGGGCGTTGTGCACACCTGTAATCTCAGCCCGTGGGGGGCTGAAAACAAGAGGATCACTACTAGTCTGATCTGTGTAGTGAGACCCTGTAGACCCTTTACTAAAATAAATAAATAAATTTAATAAAACTGGGTTGGGGAGACATCTCGATGGTCTAAGCACTTGCTTAACAAGTGCAGGGAGGCAATGCAGAGCCAGCCTCTAAAACCAGGCATGGTGGTGCGTCCCTATAATCTCAGTAATGGGAAGGCTCAGATAGGAGGATCACTATGACTCCCAGGTGTGTAGTGAGGCCCTGTCCAAATAATTAATTAATTAACTAATTTATTTGTTTGTTTGTTTGTGTTTTTGAGACAGGGTTTTGCTATGCAGTTCAGGCTGGTCTTGAGCTCACTTTTGTAGCCCAGGCTGGTCTCAGACTCACATTGATCCTCCTGCCTCAGCCTCCCAAGTGCTGGGATTACAGGCATGCTCCACTATGCCCAGCTAATTTTAAAAATTTAAAACAATAAAATTAAGAAAACCTACAGCTTTGAAATAAGCTTTTTCCCTTATAGGAAACTTAAAAAAAATCTTAAAAGTTCTTTTATGATACTCTATAAATTAGGAGTCTGGATTTGTCCTTTTCACCTGTTAATTGTGTTTCCTCCATCCTCAAGAAGCAGCAATTTTTTAAAAAAAATTTATTTAATTTTTTTTCTTGTTTCAGAACTTTTGTTTGTTTGTTTGTTTGTTTGTTTATTTTTATGGCAGGCTCAGCCTGTCCTGAGGGCAGGGCTGGCGCAGCATGTGGTGCTGGGGATTGAACCGCAGTCCCTGCTGTTGCCTAAGCTTTCCTAAGCAGGCGCTTTAGACCACTGAGCCATCCTTCTGGGCCCCAGCAATTTCAAACCTATGTGATGTTTGCACTGTAGACAGTGAAAGCCCACGTCCTCGATCACCTGTCCTAAAGACAACTCTTTAATATACCCTGCTCCAGCTTGAAAGGTGCTGTCATTTCTCTGAGCACCCATACTCCATTCTTAGAGTACATCCTGATAAACCCTTTTGGTGTCCTGAAAATTATTTTCTCATTGTGAGATTCAGTCAACCTGCAAACTTATTGTAAGAGGCTGAGGTGGGTTCTTTATTTCAGGTCCAGGAACTCCTCAGACCCAACCAGTGACTGGTGTCATATATGGTCTTTGGCTTCTTGCTGTCTGAGCTGCCGCCCTGCTCTGACTTTGGTCTCTCTTGAGCTGAGCAGCTCTGCTTCGGCTTGCTCCTCGACTACAGTATGTCTGCTTAGAGCCAGCTGATCTTGAGGGAATTCCATGAAGCCCTGAGCTAAATTAAACCTAACTTTCTTTTAGCTGCAGATATTGGCTATTGCCTTAATTGTATTGTCATTGCTGAGATAAAATACTTGACACCTGAAGTTACAGGGGAAAAGGTTTATTTTAGCTCACAGTGCACAGAGGTTTCAGTCCTTAGTCAGTTGGCTCCCAGGTGAGGTGGCATGGCAGAGGTGTCACAGAGGAAAACGCAGTCCATGGCAGGGCAGGCAAGCAGCAAGTCTTCTTGCTCTCTGTCGCCAATCAGGATAGAAGCCTATTTCGATGGTTGCAACCCACACCCAGATTAGTATTTCTTCCTTTAGTAAAACCATTCCAAGAGTTTACTGAGAACCTTGCTAATGCAATTAGGGGACTAATTCAGATATCACACACCCTTCATCCATTTTCCTGTACCCTAGACCCAGCCACCTCCAACAAGCCCCATCAGTGAGCACACGAGGCTATGGGATACAGCCTTGTGTATATCTAGATACAGCCATAACAGGTCATGTCCTAGCAATGCGAATACTGATTAATACAACTATAAGTATCATATTTCATATATGACTGACTGAAATTTTTTGGTGAGTCATTGTGAATCTTCAGAAATTTTTGTGAACAAAGGAAATACCAAAACCTAATCTGTACATGTTTTCCAGTAGAATAAAGCTTTCATGCATATCATTTTTTTTGAAAGAATGAGTTGATAGGCTATGTAGACATTTATTTATTTATTTATTTATTTATTTATTTATTTATTTATTTATTTTTTGGTGGACCGGGGTTCAAACTCACAACTTTGCACCTGCCAGGCAGGCACTTATGCCATGGAGCTATCTCCCTGGCCCCTATATATCAGTGCTCATACCGTCAACTTTTTATTTTCTTTTCATAGTTTGTTGTTTATAATACTTTTATTTATTTTATCTTCTTTATTACTTTTAGTAAGAAATAATATTGAGACAGTTTCGGAACATGTTAGTAGGACAGCCACATTAATTGATACAATGCACATTGTCGTCTTCATAGTAGTTGTTCAGAGTACAAGATGTAGACATGATAAATTTTCTAAACAAAATTGGTACAAATATTTTTTCTCATTGAACTAAGAGAAAGTAGTTCTTTGCATAGTTCAATATTCCATAATAGTAGTGGGTTATCAGCAGAATTGGCATTGTCGGAAGCTGTTGACTTGATCCTTTTACAGCTCAGCATATTAATCTGGCTTTACTTTTTATGCCTCGAGGTTAAATTTTTCTACTGGGTGGTTAAGGACAAGTTAAAGCAAGACCTATATAACAAAACATGTAATTTTTATATCTGACAAGGTCAGTCAAATTACCTCAGGCTTTATAATATCTTTAGATCTCTAGAATTTTTGTAAACTCTTGACAAACTCACTGGCACCAGGCACAGAGCCTGGGATGCCTAATAAAGAGAGTGGGACTGCAATATAGAGTTCAACAAGTATCCAACACCCAAGTAACCAAACAGCTACCCACCACAGTAAACACTTCTGTGTGGTCTCTGCTTTTAAGCAGAGGGCATTTGGTGCTGGAGCTCCAGTTTACGTGCTTCTGAAGGTAAAAACTTTCATGAGAGCAGTTAGGATGAGAATGAGTACAAATTTCATTATCAGAGAAGCACAGCCATTTTTCTGAGCTTGGGTAGAATGAATAGGAAAGAAGTTTAGGGTTTTTTGTTTCCCCCATGAAACAAAGTCATGCCTTCACATTTAAGTATTAAGTGGAAATGATTTTTCTATAGCAAAAAAGGCCTGTCACTATCCTACTTATTTCTCTTAGCACCATCTGCTAGGCTCAAAGTTAGGAGAAATAGAGGGACGCTTATACTGATGTTTTGGTGAGTGGAGACTCTATAAGCTTGGTGATTAATGTTAACTGGCTAGGTTCAAGTTATACAATTTCATAGTTTGGAATATTATTTCCCCAAAATTACTTCACAAAAATGATGTCATTTTCTATTCTTCCTGTACAAACTATAGGTTTTTACTGGTGTGGTACTGTCAAGGTTTGTGTCTAGTTGTCCCCACAAAGCCTCATGCAGTTATGAGGCAGGGACTTCTACAGTTTGAGATTAACTCATGATCCACTGTGATTATGGGTGATCCAAGGATTGGATCAAGGGTCTGAGTACTGCTGGGATTATAGGTTCAGCCTGAGGCAGATAGCCTGAGGCAGAGAACCTGAACGTAATATAAGAGAGACACAGACTCTCTCTCTCTCTCTCTCTCTCTTTCTCTCTCTCTCTCTCTCTCTCTCTCTCTCTCTCTCTCTCTCTCTCTCTCTCGTGTTGCTCGGTTGCTGTTGTTGGCCTGTTGCCATTATGCCATTATTGCTCTTCTGCCACCATGAACTGTTGTCCTTTGCTGTGTGCCACTCTGCCTTGGAGCCAGCTGAGTTTGGACTGAAATCTCCAGTAACTGTAAGCTGAATAAATCTTTCCTTCCTTTCTTTTGGGTGTCAGATATTTGTTCCAGCAATGAGAGAAAAGTTACTGAGACAGATAAAATATTTATATTTTCAGGAACTTGTTTTGTAGTCAACTCAGCCTGCCCTGGGGGTGGGGCTGGCACAGCATGTGGTGCCAGGGATTGAACCTCAGTCCCTGCCTAAGCTTGCCTAAGCAGGCGCTTTAGACCCCTGAGCCATCTTGCTGGCCCCGCTACATTTACCTATGTAATCCTCACTGCAAACTTGCAGGGTCAACAGTATTATTAGTTCTATTGTGTTAGTCAGATTTGTGTTATTGTAACAAAGCCTCAGGTCATTAACTTCATAAGAGAAAAGGTTTACTTTGTCCCACAGTTGTAGAGGTTTCCATCCGTGATCCAGTGGCCTTGACCTTGTTGAATCTGGAACTGTGGGGACATAGCACATAGTGGTAGGAGGGCAGGGTGAAGCAAACCTGCTCACCTCGTGGCCAGAATGCAAAATGCAAGAGAGGGACTGAGATCAGGGTCCCACAATCACTGTCCAAAGGCCAACTGCCCATGATGAGAAGACCTCCCAGCAGGCCCCACTCTTTAAAGGTTTTATTACCAACCAGCAGTGCAGTGGGGGTGGTGGAGACCACATCTTTATTTACTTATTGAGTATTTTAGGAAAGGGTCTACAGGATGTTCAGAGTCTCACTGCTAGATTGAACTTGTAGTGATCTGCCTGTTTACAGCCTCCCAAGGGCTGGGATTATAGGTACAAGCCACCACACCTAGCCTCATGGCAGGCCCAGGGTTGGAGACTATGCCTTTAGCCCATAAATCCTTGAGAGACACTCATCCAATCTGTAGTATCATTTATTGGTAAGTAAACTGAGGGTGAGAGGGATTATATAATTGCATAAGGAAATGTAACCAGGGAGTAAAAACAGTAGGCTACGACCTAGTTGTCATGTAACTCTGGTTCTTCTGATTGTGTATAATTTCTGTACATTTTTATTGCAGTAACTTCTGAGTGATGTTAGTTATGAGTCCCTTGAAAGTAATTTTCTTTTTCAGTAATTATCTTATCATAGCCTGTTCCTATCCTCATGAAAATTTCTTTGCTAAGATTCTTTTTAAATCAGTCTTGGGGCTTATTGGAGGAAATTTTTAATTCCAGTTTTAATTTTTCTTTCTTTCAACAGTAAACCTTGCTAAGTTGCCCAGTGAGGGCTTGGAATTGTGATCCTTCTGTTTCAACCATTCAAATTGCTGGGATAACAGGGCTACAGCACCAAGGCCAGTTAAAAAATCAAATATTTGAAATTTGAGAAGGAAATATTTGAAATTGCTTCTTAAATACTTAAAAGTTATGATAAAAAATGGATTTTAAAGTAATTTCAGTGGAATTTAAAACAATGCTCTTATCATTCCTTAATATGTGGTGTATTAAGATAACATAAGCTGAGTAGAGTGGCTTAGGCCTATAATCCTAGTTCTCTGGGAGGCTGAGATAGGAGGATCACAAGCTGAAGCTCGACCTGGGGAACTTAGTGAGGCCCTGCTTTAAAAGGTCTTCAAAAGTAAGAACAAAAAAGATGTTGATGGTGGGGTTTAGAGTTGTAGCTGACTATCAACATCCTGGGTTTAGTCAGGCAATCAAATAAATAAAACAATTGAAATTTAAATCTTACTCTGTCTAAAAATTTGAAGTGGGTTGTCTTGGATTTGCCACTGCAAAATTTTTATCAACAAATTAAATAATGTAATGAAAAATACTGGTAGAATATTTAAGAAAATAGGCTGTTTTAGTTATATTTGATGTAGTTTATTTGTGGGTTAGGAGACTTATTTAGATTATTCTTGGTAGTTCTAGAAACTCCAAATTTATTGGCAGTTAGCTAAGGTACTGTATGTAAATGAATGAATACAAATACATTCGTTTGAAACAAAATTTGTAATTCAAATTGATATTCTACACACTGTACCCCAAAATAGCTATGTAAATTTCAAGAATTTTAAATAGGATATATCTTTTAATCAGATTACTACTTAGAAATTATTCTGAAAACAGTTGGATTGGTTTCCATGGAAACATTAGTCTTCCTTATCTCTCCGCCATCCTTATTAACCCTTGCCTCTGCAAGGAAATCTCAGAAAGTGTGCTTTAATTCACTGTGCATAAAATCTTTCTAAAAAAAATTTTTTTTTAAAATTATTATTATGTCTGGCTCAGCCTGCCTTGGCAACAAGGCGGGCCCAGCATGTGGTGCTGGAGCTTGAACTGCAGTCACTGCCACTGACTAAGTGTTCCTAAGCAGGCACTGTAGACCACTGAACCATTCAGCCAGCCCCAAGAATTGAAGCCAGCAAGTTCTTTTTTAGTTTTTTTTTTTTTTGGTGGGTGGGTTTGAACTCACTGTCTTGCACTTGCCAGGTAGGCACTGTGGCACAGAGCTGTCTCCCTGGCCCTCCAAAAATGTTTTTGTTTCTGTTTATTATTCTTTTCTTGCTGCATACTCTTCCTTCTGACTAGTTTTATCTTCTCATTATTCACAGATCCACACTAGTGCACCTAGGTTCCTGGCAGTCAAGGGGAAATTTATTAACCCACTAGGTTGGCACACGACTCTTTACTTCTAATATTTGTGCTCAAGACTTGGCAATGGAAGGAAAGGAGCTCGCTGGAGCAGTTCTATCCCACCCATGGAAGGTGTCCATGAATTTATTCCCTCATTCTTGTTCTTTTTCAAACTTCCTGTTCTAAGTATCACTCCGCATCCTAGGAACTAACTATTCATGTTCAACCAATAAGTTTCTCTCTGTCTGTGTCTCTGTCTCTTTCTCTCTGTCTCTGTTTCTCTCTCTCTGTCTCTCTGTCTCTGTCTCTCTGTCTCTCTGTCTCTGTCTCTCTCTGTCTCTCTCTGTCTCTCTCTCTGTCTCTCTCTCTGTCTCTCTCTCTCTCTCTCTCTCCTTTCATTTTTGGTTTAGATTAGCTGGAGTCAGTTCCTGCTTCTCATAGCCAGTGACCATAACAGAGCAACCACTCATCTGCTCCATCTTTTATCCTCTTGTGCTTTCTCTTCTTCTTCCTTACTATTCTTATACTTTTCTTTCCCTTCCTTGGAGGTTTTTCAAGAGTGAACGAAGAATGAAAAAAAAATCTATTACAAAAATAGAAAAAAATTAGAATATTTTTAAGGAGTTTAATCATTGCTTTCATTTTTCTTTTCCATTTAAAATTGAGGGCTCTTTGGCGTATATTGTGTATCATTCCAGGTCTTATCTGAGTGCATATAAATACTACTATTAATAGCAAGACAAGCAAAGCAACTTAGTCCCTCCATAACCAAATTACGCAATACAACTAATGATTTTAAAATGTTGACCATTCATACACATCTATGGCTTGTCTAAACTAATTAAATGATTTGATCCATGGAGTATTTATTTTTAAAGGATCTGCTGCCAGGTTTATGTTCTACCAAAGCAATTAATAAAGTTATTTTTGGAAGTAAGCATTACATGTTTTCTCTGAGGGAGGCTGAAAGAATTTAAGTTTTGATGTCCAGACAGGCTGTAATCAAAGGTAAAGTTAAATATTTAACACAATAGCAGAGGAGCTGTAGCTCCAGGGCTTACTTGCAGCTGGTGTGTGGTTCGTTTTCCTGAGAGTCATCTGTCTTTCCTCTGCTTGCATGCGTGAGCCACAGAAGTGTGGGTGTGGTCCTCAGTTCCTTCTCTAGATGTCAAACAGCTGTTGCCTCCCTCAGAGTGTAAACTCTATCTTCCTGTTTTACCTTACATGTTTTACCCAAACTGCCTTGGACATGAAGCAATTCAAAACTGAGGCAGTTTTTGTAAATAACAGCAATTACCAGTGAGAGTAATAGTGGTGCGTGGGAGGAGGGATCGCAGCTGGGTCAGCCAACAGCAACACAACTCAGGTGGTGTTCTCCAACATAAATCTCTTTAAAAAGAGAAGAGTGAGCCTTGCTCAGAGATACTTTTCAGGGATTATCTTCTACAGACAGTGTAGCAGACCGAGACAGTTGGCTTCTATCTCAATCCAAAATTTTTCTGTTAAGAAACTAATTTATGTCCCATAAAATTGTCGCATGTGTTAACAAGTACATAAGACTTTATTTTCTTTTCTAAAATGATAGGATGCAGTATTTACTTCCTCTGTACTTGTTTCAATACCTGATATAACTTATTAATCATGTTCTAAATATTTTTGGCTCATGTTTCTTCAAAGTCAATATATAATAGTAATGTTTTCAGATTTATTTATTTTTTTAAAGAATTTTTAAATTTTATTTATTTATTGATTTATTTTTTTCTTATTTCAGAACCTTTATTTGTTTATTCACTCATTTTTATGGCCGGCTCAGCCCGCCCCGAGGGCAGGGCTGGTGCAGCATGTGGTGCAGGGGATCGAACTGCGGTCCCTGAAGCCACCCAAGCTTGCCCAAGCTTTCCCAAGCAGGCGCTTTAGACCACTGAGCCATCCTGCTGGGCCCCTGTTTTCAGATTTAAAAGAGAGATACATATAATTTAGATTCAGTATTGCACTTAAGATAATGTCTTACACCTTTTACGTAAACCTCTTTCTTTTCTGATAGATGCATTCATCACCTTTGGAAGATTACTAGTAATGTGGCAGAGATGGTAAGCAAAACTTATAGTCAGGGCTCATAAAATGAGCTTTAATAAAGTATTTCAAACTAAAAGCAAAGAAAATAGTCTTGAATGCAAGACTTTTGATTTGAAATAATGGGACTTTTCCATAGGTACAGGCCTTTCTAACAGTAAAAGTCTGGTTTTGAGATTAAGATTCCCAGAAGAATCAGGAAGAAAAGTTAATGGGTTCAGGAATATTCTTGGAACAGACTGGCTGAAGAGCCAGATCATCTTTCCTACTATTGCCTGTGGGAAGAGAAGAGACAGGAAGCAACCATGCACCCAGCACTCACTGTCTCCCCGGATCAGACAGTACACTTCATTGATCCTTGCATGGAGGGTACTGACAGTCTAAACCCAAGGGAGATGTGGACATCATAGTGGTTTATAAGCAGAATGAAAGTTCTTTATGTCATGCACATTTTATAGTTTTACATGTGAAATATATGCAGATGCAACCATATGAATTAGATCATTGTATGATTTACTACTTTTTCTTATTAGCAGAATATGTGAATATCATACTTGCTTACCATTTGTGGAAATATGTATAAAAAATTTGCTGTGTACATGTTTAGTGCGCTGTCCTGATTATCTATAATTTCCCTTTGTTTAAGTGAACTCAGGACCATTAAGCAGTATAAAAATGACATTCAACTAGATAATTTTTTTATCCATAGAAATGAAAATGAGGCTGTGGAGACAGCTCAGCAGTATAAGTACCTGCCAGGCAAGTGTGAGGACCCGAGTTTGGGTGGAAATATTTTTAGCACTGTAAGTGGCAGTTACCTATTTTTGCTCTTTGGAACACATGAAATAAGTGGTGTGTGTATAGAAGCAAACTGCTCTCCCTGACCTTACATGTACATATGGAGCTTTTCTTGGTAACTTACCTTTTTAACATTCTACTTGTCATTTCATGCTTCTCTACAGGAGACAAAATGACATCTTATTGGGAATATTTGAAGAAAAAATACACAAAATTCTAAAGAAAGCTCCATCTCTTTTTTAACAGTACTCCTTGAGAAAGGTTACTGTCACCTCAGAAACTTAGAAATAGGCCTGAATGAGAAGTCTGCCATATATCTTCCCCATCAGTTAAATTTGCTGTGTCAGTAGATCTAATGCTTTCATCTAATGCTCCAAGAACAATAATAAAGAGAAGCTAAACCAAGACATTGTTAGCCTCAAAACTTCTGAAATGGTTTAGTAATTAAAGAAGAGAAAGGAGGGTTATTAGTCTCTTGCACTCAAGATAAAAGAAACTATTCTATTTATCTTCCATGAGTTCTCAAATTGTTCTTTGCTTGGGTTAATGCCAATTAATAAGATCTGTTCCACATCAGCATGTGGGTCTATGTCTGTATTTCCAGTAGTTTTCAGGCTGAACTAGAGAGATTGCAACTTTGAGCCCAGTCACAGCAATTTAGCAATTTAACTAGACACTGTATTAAAATAAAAAGAAAAAAAAGACTGCACACATAGTTTAGTGCTAAAATAAGAATAGTGGAATAATTATACTTAGTATCATTCATTTTGTAATATAAGGTAAGATTTATTGAAAATGTCCAGTATCCTTCAATCCCTGGTACCAAAAAAAAAAAAAAAAATGTCCAGTGTCAATTATTGAGTCCACCAACCCAGGACAAGACCAGCAAAAGTCTATAAAGCAAAGCTGAGGTAACTTTAGGCAATTTCTCTACTACTAAGGTACCCTCTTAGCCCCAAAATTGAGTTATTAGTTGAGTAAAGATTCCCTCCTTGACAGTCTTTATAGCTTCTTAGATGGTAGTACGTTTATGAGCTTTTAGGGTTCTAGTGTAAAGCATATCTCTCTTATAGGGTAGAAGACTGATTAAGATTGACTGAAGTTTTAATAGAATAATTTAGAATGGGTGGACATGGATGGAGGGGTGAGAGTTTAAAATAGTCTTGACAAGTAGTCAGTAAATTAATGAGTCCCATTAAACAATCCAGCATCCTGAGATGGTATATGTATTCCTAATATGCTTGAGTAGTCTCTATTACTGAAACGAATAAGTTTTTTCAATGTTATTCTAGAAAGCAATGGAATCACTTGTCTTCCAGGGTAAGAGATTACAGGAATAATCAAGTGTTATAATTTGGTTCTTCACAGCAAGATTTTGTAATGCAGTTTTCAATAATATTTAATATTTTTGCTATATTGATTGTTTCAGATATAAATAAAAATTTATGGGGATAACAAATTTAGAAAACTGTTTAGATTTCAGAATTGAGAAAAGTGGAGGTAACGAAAATATTGAGCTTATTCAATATGCTAAGTAGTCCTAAAAAGATGAAATGGAGATCTTTTTTAGGTACAATTATTTGGCTAGTTGTTTTCCCTGAAAGTAATTTATAGTCTGTCTGTGATTTGTGACGTGACCAAATAGATGAGTCACTTTTATTGAACAGGTCTCACAAAAAAAAAAAAAAAAAAAAAAAAAAAAAAAAAATCTTTTACAGACAATAAGCCTACTTTTAAAAAATAATTTATATTTTCATGTAAGGAGTTAGGACAATTGGTGATATTATTCATGTTTTTATAAATTTAAAAGTGCTATTATTACTAGCCATTCATTGTTGGGGACACTCCTGCCAGTTCTGTTAAGACATGATGAATTTTTCTGAAGTTATTACAGTAACCGACTGTTTGAGAATCATATATGTATCTTGGGTGTAAGAATAGAAACCTAAACATCATAACTCAGAGAAGTGAAAGAGGATTTTTGATCCTTAGGGAAAGCTACCATTGGATTAATTTTAACATTATTTTAAGTAACCTACTAGGAATTTCATGGCAGGTATACCTGACTTTGAATATGTCTCATTTCTCTCTTCATCATTTCAGCTGAAAATTTTCACTGTTACTCTTACCTCATAAAGTGACTACCATGAGACACAAGATCTTTTCTTTAGTGGAAAACATCAACACTTTAAAAAATGAGTTTAATAGTAAAATGTATATATACTTTGTATTATGCTACTTGTTTAATATTTTAATATTCATTACTTTCTTTTATGTTTTAGTTGCTACTGTTCAGATGCTAAGAAATATAAGCCCATAAAAATAACCCTGGGGATGACGTATATTGCTTCTGGTATATAACAGGCTATCTGATGATGAGGGCTAAGTCTCTGTGTTTTGAAAGTGAGGTAATAATAATTCTTTTTTTTCGGAACTGGGGATTGAACTCAGGCCCTTGCATTTGCCAGGCAAACACTTATTCTACCGAGCTATCTCCCCAGCCCTGAGCTAATAATAATTCTTAAACTCTTGTCTGCATTACGTTTTCAGAAGACGAGGTGAAACACTGATGAAGCATAGGCTCAATATTGGTAAATTTCATGTGTCTATCCCCTTGGAGTAAGGCTCCTTATTCACAAAGAATTTAGGTGGACTAAAAAGTGAATTAAATAGCTCTCAGGATGAACTACATGGAAAATTCACATTCATCAAATCTTAAAGCCATGTTAGTTTGGCATTTTAGATCAACCCAAAGGCTATAATATGCAGTGGTATGGATCAAAAAGCGGACATATGATGGAAAGAAGTTGATTCGGCTGGCAGGTGTTTTAAACATAGCTGAGTTTGTCAGTTTACAAGGCCAATGGCAACATGAACAAAGCTGAATGACTCTTCTCTTTTCTTTTCAGACCTTTGTTAGGGGATACTGTGTTCTTTGTCAAGACTAACCTTGATACTAACTTCAGTCTGCTTCCACTTCAAGGTGACAGAAGGAATGGAATGGGAACCTTAGGTGAGAATACAAATGCAATGAATCAAACCTTTGCTAGATATTTTAGCTACATGCTCTTCAAGGAATGGCCTCGTCTTCAGGCAGGCATGCCATTCCAACTGCAGCAGACACTATCTCCACCTTCAGCTCTGGTAGCTCCAAGCTTGTGGCAGAGAAGTAGTCTATATGATGAGAGAAAGGGCTGTTAATATCCCCCAATGGGCTGATTTAACTATAAGGAAGTATGAAGGAGTAGTTGATATCTACTGGCATTCTTGAAGACAAGGAGACTTTGGCATTAAACAATTAAGAGGAGGTGTGGCTTTCTAAAATCAATAAGATAGCCGGGTGTGGTGGCTCACACCTGTAATCCCAGCACTTGGGAGGCTGAGGCAGGAGGATCGCTGCGAGTTCGAGACCAGCCTGGGCTACAAAAGTGAGCTCAAAGCCAGCCTGAACTGCACAGTGAGACCCTGTCTCAAAAAGCCAAAAAAAAAAATAAATAAAATAAATAAATAAATAAATAAAATAAAATAAAATAAAATCAATAAGATAATCAAATTTAATTGGACCACATTTGAGAGAAAATTATACTCTTCACAATTCAGTCTAAATTACAAAGCAATCAGACAGCAGGTAGAGGATCCTAACAGGCAGGTGTGATACCAACAGAGAGTGAACAGCTGAAATGTGATATAAGGAGCCAAGACCCCCAAGGGGAGCCCAGACAAAACAACTGCCATTCCAGGGTGACTGTGCCATGCGCATGCCCAGGATAGTGCCCTCTGAGGGAAAGACGCTTCAAGAAAGGAGATTATAGCCATACCAGTAAACCAGCAGACAAGTAGGCTCTGGGGGAATCAATTTTCTACAGTATTTGCCCAAAATCCTTGTACACAGGAATGAGGTGAGCAACAGAAGACATTGGTGATAAGCCTCAATGTTGGACTTGGTGGACAACAACTTTAAAGCAATCATCACTAAAATGATTGAAGAATTAAGGAAATGACACTTAATAATATAAAGGAAGATATAGTAATAATTTATCATGAAACAGAAAGTGTCAGTGTCTCAGTTACTCTTCTCTCATTGTTGGGACAAATATCTGACTCTCACAATGAAGGAAGGAAAGGTTTATTTAGCTCACAGTTAGTAGAGGTTTCCATTCATACTCAGCTGGCTCCAAGGCGAAGAGGCACACAGCAGAGAGCAACCTTTCATGGAAGCAGCAAAGAGCAGACAGCAAAAGGGAGGAGTAGCAGCAACAATGTTTACAGAGAGCAAGTCTGTTGCTCTGTCTCTCTTGCGTTACTTGCAGGCTACCGGCAGCCCTCTCCCTGGTCCCCAGGCTGGCTGTAGCACTCACCCATAATCCCAGCCTTGGATCATGAATTAATCACAAACTGAGGAACTGCACCTCAGGGACTGCATGAGACTCTGGGGGGACAAATACACACAGACCCTAACAGTCCATGGTGCAGCAGTTTCTTGTGCGGCACCAAATGGAAATTCTGAAGTTGACAAAAACAAGGTGTGACCAAAATATCTAAATAAAAATATTGTAGTAAAACATACATTAATTCCCTCAGAACTGTCCCCTTGCTTTGAACATGCTAATCTTGTTGTCATTTTCTGAATCAGTTCTTGAAGTCCTCTTTTAAGAATGCCCTTACAAGGTCTCTTACATGTCCTCTTTTAAGAATGCCCTTACATGATCAAAAAGTCCAGCGAGTGCCTATGGCTGAATACCTTTCAATAGAGGAAATGGAGCCCTGTGAAAGCACTCTGATGCGTCCCCACCCACCTTACTCAAGGAATCTGGCATGACATGACTTCTCTCTACTCCACAGCCAAAATGGAAAAGAAAGGCCTGCACCTCATGCTGTCTGAGGCAGTTTCATGTATCTGTTATGTCAACTACTTTGATGTTGCACTATTTCTAATCAACTATCTTTGGTATGAGAAAATGGGACACTTTTTTGGGGAGAAATAACATTAAAGAAGAGCTGAATCTTGGGGATAGCAAAGGAGGCTGGTGTCTCTGTACCTCCTTTCCAGACAGAAAACGTTAAGACTGGGAGGTTTTATGAATGTAGGGAGTGAGAAGGAGGAGAGACCCCAGTGAGACTTGGGAGTAAACTGGTGTTAGCCCAGGCAGGGATTTGCAACCCAGAGGGATTAGGAGATAATCTGAGATTCACAAACATTTGCCAGAGGTTCCTGAACTAATACAAAGGGAACCTATTTAACCTTACCCATTTTCTCCATTGGTAACGTCTTGTAAAACTATAGCACAACATTCAAGCAGATACTGACAGTGTTAGGCCCAAGACGTGGAACATTTGTTTCACTAAAACTATCCCTCTGTGCCTTGAAACCGTAACGCCAAGTGAAATGAATCAGATGCATGAGCTTAAGTATCATGATTTCTCTTGTATGAGAAACCCAAAATATAAATAAATTACAGAGCAGAACAGATAGAGGAAGCAGGGTGATCAAGCTTTTATAAGGTTAAGGGACCAGCAAATGAAAAGTGGGGAGAGGAAAGGGGAAGGGAACATAGAAAGAATTAAGTGTGCTGTCTACATATATTAATATGATGTGATGCCAGATTCCATGAATAAGGTGGGTGAGGACGCATGAGTGCTTTCTCAGGACTCTGTTTCCTCTATTGCAAGGCACTCAGCCTGCATATGCACTCACCCACAGTGAGTGTAATCTCTGTGTTGCAAACATGTACTAATAAAAAATCCATTAAAGGTTGCTGCCAGTAAGACTGGCATCCTGCTTTCTTGTCACCTTGAAATTATTTTGTCGTCACTGACGGAGCTATTTTAGACTTCCATCTGCATTTATTTTTTATATAACACCGGTACATAAATCTAGGAGGAAATATTAGTAAAATAAATTGTGAAAAATAAAAAGTAGTTGGGTGGGGAGGCAGTACACACCTTTAATTCTAGTACACTGGAGGCGGAAGCAGGAAGATTGCTGTGAGTTTGAGGCCAGCTTGGTATAAATAATGAGTTCAGGGTCAGCCATCACTAGAAAGTGAGGCCTTTTCTCAAAAAACAAAAGAACTAATCCTTCCGAAAATATATTAGTTTTAAAAAAATAAAACAAACCTTCATGTTTCCTTTGTATCTCCATACCTACTGTCTGATCACTACCCTTTTCATATCTCCAAAAGTCAGTTATCTGCACTTCTCTTAGGTAAGAACAGCAACAAATCATTGCATTGTGAGGGGATAGAGTTCAAAGAAAATCTCATTTTCCAGGTAGAGGATTTGTAGTCAAAATTTCAAAGAACTCTGATGTACTTGGGTCAGTGCTACTTAAAGAATGCCAGACAATAGGAATCATTCTTAAGGTGAATTTAATGTCCAGTTATCAATAAATTAATTTCAATGAACAATAGATGAAGTCGGCATCATTCAAAATTGATGAATTAAATAAAACTTGATCATCTAAAAGAGATGTTCAAGAACCTTCCCCAGAAAGGAACAGGAGGGGTCACAAATTTGGAAAAAAAAAAAAAAAAAAAAAAAAAAAGATTGAGAAGAGAGGGAGAATGGCATGCAATTTTTGAATTTACTAAAGCAAACAGGGTTTTTCTGTGTGTGATTGTCCCTGCAAGCCAGCCTGGGAAAGCCTGGGAGATGAACAGCAGCTGTGGGCTTGGAACACACTCCATGAGTGGGCAGATCTAGGCTGACAGGCTGGGCCTAGGCAGGCCCCACAGGGATCAGGAAAGCTATGGTACAGGGCCTAACTGGCTCTTGGTCCCTTCCCATTTACAAAAGCTCTCTCTCCCTGCTTCTTTTCATCTGTTCCCCTCTCCAATTTATTTATACTTTGGGCTTCTCATACAGGAGTAATCACGATAACTAAGTTGTGTGTCTGAGTTGTTGTACTTAACATTATAGTTTGTGGCAAATGAGGGCCACAAAAAAATTTTGTTGGAAACCAAACATCAATATAACTCGTTTGGGCCTGTAAGATAGCTCAACAGTCTAAAGCACCTGCTTATGCAAGCTTAGGCAACTGTAGGAACTGAAGCCCAGGTGAAAGTCATGCGGGACTGCCATTGGGGCTGCTGTGTGAGCCTGGCCCTTTCCTCTGGATCTCCCCTAGCCCCCTCTGGTGCGCTTTCTGCCTTCTTATCACTATGAGGTGAGCGATTTTGCTTCAATGTATCTTTCTGCTACAATATTTTGCAATGATATTCTGCTATGATGTGCATCTTGGGCCCATAAATTATGGGGAAAAATGCCTAGACTGAAACTTCTGAAGCTGAGAACCAAAATAAGTCTTTCCATCTTTATTTTATTTTGTATTATTTATGTCTTTTGGAAACAGAGTTTCCCTGCGCAGTTCAGGCTTGCCTTGAACTCACAGTAATTCTCCTGCCTCAGCCTCTGGGGTTCTGGGATTATAGGTGTGCACCATTGCACCTGGCTCCAATTCTCCCTTATGTTGATTTTGCCAGGTATTTGCTACAGCAATGGAAAGCTAACTAATATAGAGACTATGACTTGATTGCTTTGGGTAGTATATGGGCATCAGAAGCTTTAGTATTTCCTGAAGTCATATTACAGCACAGATAGGGGCTGGGGAGATAGTTCTGTGGCACAAGTGCCTGCCTGGCAAGTGCAAGGTCATGAGTTTGAACCCTGGTCCCACCAAAAAAAAAAGAACAGATAAGGCTGAGAAAGACTGGTTAGGTGTAGGTTGGTTCAATATAATAAATTATAAAATCGATCATTTATACATTTGTATGCTTTTATTCATCAAAAGATTGTGTTTGGATAAATAAATTAGCATAAAAATAAGACAACTAATATAAAACAAAGAAAAACAAATTCATAGTACCTTAGTATGTAGTTGTCAGCTATCTCTTGAGCCAGTTGAAGAGTTTTTCTAAATATTCCAGTACCTGGCCTCGCCCTTATATCTATACTAAGCTCCATGTCAGACAACAGTTACTTTTAAAACAGGGACGATTCTAATGTGCAGCTGGAGGAGAAAACTGCTGAAGAATTTTGGAGTGTGGAAAAGACACTAGCAAGCTATAGGCAGTGGCACACTCTTTGAGAATGAGGATTACAAATTCAGGAAATTTAATAACTTAGTGAGCCTCAGAGAAGGGGCAGGGCAGGGGATGTAGCTCAATGTAGAGGCCCTGTGTTTATGTTCCAGCAAGCAAAAAAACAAGCAAGCAAATTAGGAAGCACCTTAAGTAAGCTTATTAGTTCATTTGGATATTAAATTGAGTTCCAAGTCCCTGGCAATCAATGTGAAAAGAAAACATGTCGCATAGCCTTCATTTTCTGCATGACAAAGTATAGAGGTTCTTTTTTATAGATAACATATTTTGGAATCAAATTTGAAATATAAATCTCCTGAGATGATCCTCACATAAAGGTCTTGAGAATAGTTTACAGCTTCAGCCAAAGTTGTACAAAAGACACTGGCACATTGCTAAGAAGAGTACTTCTTGTAAAGACCTGCTCTGAATGTAGAAGCTACATCTTTAAAGTAGGTCAGTGAGAAAATTTTTGGCCAGGTAAACCTAGCCCTGAGAATTAGTTTCTAAACCTAGCTTTGGAATCTTACAAAGGCCAGGAAGGCTCTTGAGACTGATTTGCACAAACACATGAGTGTTCTGCGAAACAATGAAAGACCTAGTTCAGTTTTGTCTAGGTTTCTTAGTCACCTGGTGTTCATCCACTACCTGGGGAATGCTGATGAAAACAGAGGGAGAAACTTCAAGGGCAAAGACTGCCTCTGAGAAGAGAGTAAGGAGCAGAGTCCTGCCTTCGTACACAAAGGAAACAGAGCTGAGACGCTTCCCAGAAGTATGACACAAAGCCTTAGGAGGGCACTCATGCCCTAGAGCATAGTTGGCCATACAGACATCTGCTGTATGTACCAGAAAAAGAATTCATTCATGAAATCACTTCACAAAATATCTGAAAGCTGAGAGAATTTAACAGACAAGTTTGTTTAGGTCATATATATATATATATATATATATATATATATATATATATATATATATATATATAAATTTTATTGATATTAATTTTAATAAGAAAGAAATAACAATGAGACAGTTTCAAAGCACATTAGTAGGACAGCCACAATAATTAATACAATGGCATATTGTCTTCATAGTAGTTGTTCAGGGTACAAGATGCAGATATGATAACTTTTCTAAACACTATTGGTATAAAAATTTCTTCTCATTGAACTAAGAGAAAGTAGTTGTGTGTATTGTCCAACAGTCCATAATAGGATCAGCAGAACTGGTAATGTTGGAAGCTGTTGACTTGAGTCTTTTAGAGCTCAGCGTATTAATCTGGCTTTACTTTTTATACGTTCTGGATAAATTTTTCTGCTGGATGGTTAAGACAAAGTTAAAGCATGATGTATATAACAAAAACTGTAACTTTTGTATCTGACAAGGTCAATCAAATCCTCTCAGGATTTACCTTGAAACCATGTACAGTGTTTTGCAGAACTTTTACTAGTTTTAACCATCTGGACGAGTCACAGCCATTACTTGACCAGTTTGTTCTGTGTGAAAGCCTGAGAGAATATTTTCTCTCTAGGTGACTCTCCTTAGGCACACTATGTATCTTGATCCCTTTCCTCTATGTTGCCATAATCTCCTTGAACAGAAAATTTGAGACACCACTGGGTTATAGAATGTTACAGCACAGATTCTCTTCTGTCCTGACCTAGCAGGGCTAGGGACAAAATATTGGCTTTGTAAATATATCTTTGTAGCCTTCCTTTTTCTCTGATGTTTTTGTCTGCAAACTTTAGTTGTTAACCCTCCAGAAGAGAAGCTTAGTGATACTTTTACTCTATGACATAGGCATTTGAGCTCAACATCGTTGTCTTTCTGAATATCAAACACCTTAGCCTTAACATGGAACCAGTATTTTCTATCAATCATTGATATTCCAATAAGTCCCTATAGAATGTGACAAAAAGCAGTTACACATTTTTACACAGAAATTTAGAAATCTAACCATATACAAAATTGTAGCAGGTCAACTCTATGACATTTTTCCTTGTCTTTTATTACCCTTCTTTTGTTTTTGTTTAAAGCAAACATTTACTTGAGAGAAATTTCTGTCCTTGAGTAGCCCTCATTCTGATTGTCTAGTACTGTTGTATCTGTGTTAATCGGTTCAAGAGTTTCTTGAAGTGCTAGGTGCTTACACTCGCTAAGGTAGTTGGTAGGAAATTATTAGACCCTCTTGGTAATGAAGAATAAGAAAAATAAGTCAAGCCAAGTATGGAAGCACAGGCCTATAATTCCAACCTTGTGGCGGGGATTATAAGAGGATTATCAGTTCAAGTTCAGCCTGGGCAACTTTGCATTGTAGCAAGGCCCATTCTTTATATTTGGAAATTGGGTTGGGGACAAAGCTCCATGCAAAAGCCTTGTGTTCAACCTACCCATAAATAAGTAAGAAATAAGGAAATAAATATGAGTATTTGCCACCACTGTGAGGTTTTGTGAATCCTCTGCTTTGTAAATGAAAGTTTGTAAGGCAATTCCAAAATCACATGGACTTTTAAGTTGCAATATGAGACATCAAAGAGATTCATGCTTGCTAAATTTCTTACATCTGTTTGACTTCATACTAAGTCTCAAAATGTTGAAGGTCACCTATTCTTTCTCTTCAGCTGTCAGTGGACTTTTTGGGGAAATTTTGGGAAGTACCACAGTATAGCAAGACTCCAGGGCCAGTTGCATCTTAAATTCTCTGGAAGGGCTGGGCATCACTGCAGTTTTGACTGGTCCAGAACTGGTCAGTGATGGTGGTATTGATATTGTTTTTGAGGCCTGAGAAACATGATGAACATGGTCACACATGAAAAAGTTATGTACATCACAGAGAACCATTTCATGGAAACAACTGCAGGTACATCTTCTTAAAAACAAGTGAGAAAACCACCAAGCCCTGGTTCTGCCCTCAAATAGCACCTAATCTGTGATTAGAACTACCACGAAGCAGCAGACAGAGTCAATCAGGATAGGTAGTCCTTCAGGGATTGTGCCTCAATTTGTTATTTCATAGGAGATACTAGAAAGTGGGCATGTGTATGTGCAGAGAAGGAGGCTGAGGAAACCTTAAAATTAGATTGGATTTTGTGAGTAATACTGCTTTTCCTTCATCAAGGAGAATGACTAGTGGCATTCCTTGAGAATTATGGGAGAAAATAGGCACACAGGTGTTGTTGTTCAAGGCAAGAAGGAGCCATGAAGAAGAACCTGGAGTTTCTAAGTGATGTTCAGATGAGATTATTTATATTCTCTCTCAACTCTCTGATATGTAGATGATGGATGAGATATGCTTAGATATGCTAAGTTGCATGCTTCTCTGAATTTGGTGGATATGGTATTTTACATTAACTTAGGGGATAATGTGAACAGAAAATTTAATTCTTTATTAGTGATTCATGAAGTTGTTTCCGGTGTGCTTGGGTAAAAGTAGAGCCTAAGGTGGAGCTTGGATTTTCATCAAAGTTGTATAATTTGCAAGCATTTGTATTCATATATGATGGTTTTTCATAGCACTGATGTAGCAGGAACCTGTGCACAGGAATTGCGTCCCTCCTTGGTGCCCTTTTATTCTAACCAGTTTACATTTTAGTTGCTTAAAGTCATCATTCTATGAAGTATAGAACGATATGTTACAGAAGCATGAGAATACTCGGGTTACATTTTTCCATTCACATTTCTATTATGGCTAAGATCAAGAATGACTCCAAACTCTCATGTTCTCAGAGGTGAGGTTTTGGAAGGTGATTGGATCTTGGGGGTAGTAGGGCTACATGTGGTATTAGGAAGTGAGGCCTAGTTAGAAGAGGAAGGTCTCTGGGGCATGACCTAGATAGAAGATTTGCCTCCCTCTGTAGCAGTGGCCTTCTCGCTCTCCTTCCAGGCTGCTGTGGGTTGCCCAGGTTTCTTCCTCTGCATTTGTCTTTGCCTTGGAGTGAGCCCACTATGGACTGAAACTTCTAAAAATCATGAATCCAAATAAAGTTTTAAGTTATGCATGTTGGGTATTTGTTCCAGCAACAAGAAAGACAATTCCCAAGAGTCTAGTAATGACGAGGGTAAAACATTTAAAAAAATTAATAAATAAAAACAGAAGAACTACATGGAATTTTGATAATTTTTCTAAACCTCAATCGAAAGGAAATTAGAGCCCACAAAAATGCCATGGACACAAATTGCAGTTTTTATGGAGCTTTCTTTTTTCTACTTTAACTCAAAAGAATTTGAGTAATATCCTGTTAGAACTGAGGATTGTGATGAATGTCTGAAATGAAACAGGTAAATGGCTCAAGTATACTTAAGATGACTAGACAAAATAGGAACAGCTGTACCCTGAAGCTTAGCATGTAGATCTCTTGATATGAAACACATAAGCCTAACAAGATCAGCATACGCACAAACTTGAGAGAAATAGGACAGAAATCACTTTACAGTGAATTGAACGCAGTCAGGACACTTGGCAGCCCATCTTCAGCAGCATGGCTTAGTGTTCAGCCTATCAAATGTCTCACCAGCTTTCATTCCCCTTTTTGTATTGCATTTAATGTAGTCTAGCATATTGAAACTTTCTTTGAATGAAGGCTACTCTGACAGCCTCATCATGCTAAGTAAAGAATATAAATTTTTAAATCAGGGACATTAGTATTTATATTTTCAGACTATCTTAAATGATTTTTATATGATCTCTATTTTATGAAAAAATAAAACATAATTTCATAGCAAAATAATAACAGAATAGCAATAGTTAATATGCTATGCATCTTTATCTTTAAAGTAGTTACTTGGAATAAAACATATGAACCACAAAAATTCTTACAAAAAGAAACAAAAAATAATTTTTCTCAATGAATTAAGGTAAACTCATTCTACAAATGAAACACATTAGTGTATACATTGAAATAGTTTTGAATCAGTGGAATATGTAATTTGGGGAAGTATTTTAATTTCCCCCTAGTCTCTCTCTCTCTGTCTCTCTCTTGGTCTCTGCAATTAAACCCAAAGGCACTCTACCACTGCACTATACAACACAACCAGGACTTTCTTTTTTTTAATTTATTGTATTTCATAAGAAACAACAATATGACAGTTTCAAAACATGTTAGTACATTTCCAGTATTTGATACAATGCATATTGTTGTCCTCCTAGTAGTTATGCAGAGCATAGGGTGTAGAAGTGATAATTTTTCTAATCATTATTGGTACAAAAACTTTTCTTCTCATTGAACTAAGAGAAAGTAGTTGTGTACATAATCCAATGTTTCATAATCACAGTAAGTTATTGGCAAAACTGGCAATGATGGAAGCTCTTGATTTAAGCCTTTTACATTTCAACATACTAACATAGGTTTACCTTTTATGCCTTGTGGTTAAACTTTTCTGCTGGGTGGCTAAGGGCAAGTTTAAGCACAACCTGTATAGCAAAACGTAACTTTTGTATCTCTCAAGGTCAGCCAAATCCCCTCAGGATTTACTTTGAAACCATGTATAGTACTTTGTAGAACTGCTGTCAGTGTCAGCTATCTGGATGAGTCACGGCCATTGTTTAACCAATTTGCTCTCTGTGAAAGCCCGAGAGAATGTTTTCTCTCTAGGTGACGCTCCCTAGGTACACTATATACCTTCAGTCCCTTTCCTCTGTAGCACTTTAATCTCCTTGAACAGAAAATTTGAGAAACCACTGAGCTATAGTATATTATAGCACAGGTTCTCTTATGTCCTGAGTTCTCACTGACCTTGAAGGGCTAGGGTCAAAATATTGGCTATCCTTGTAGCCATTCTTTTTGTCAGTTTTTGGTCTTATATTCTTCACCTTCCAGAAGAAAAGTTTAGTGATACGACTACTCTATAATGTACGTACTTGAGCTTGACATTACTGTCTTTCTGAGTATCAAACATCTTAGACTTGACTTTGGAATTCGTATTATCTATCAATCATTGATATTCTAATAAATCTCTATAGAATGTGATAAAAAGTTACACATTTTTACACAGGAATTTAGAAATCTAAGCATATACAAAATTGTAGCCTCTCAATCCTTTGATATTTTTCCTAGTCTCTTACTCTCATTTAATGCCATTTTTGTTTTCTTGTAAACCAGCCATTTACTTGAGAGAGAGTACAGCAGTAACTGAAATTACATCAGAAGCAGCACACATTTAAAAGATCAGAATAGCAGGCATTCCAAGCACAATTGTAGTGTTACACATTGCCATCCTCAGTGTAATAAACTTTTTGGAGTTTCTTAGGACCGTTACCTAATTCATTCACAACCAGGATTTTCTTCCTCTCTCTCTCTCTCTCTCTCTCTCTCTCTCTTCTTTCTTTCTTTTTAAATTTTGAAACAGGGTCTCATCAAGTTGTCCATATGGGATTCTAGACTTGTGCCACTGTGCCCTACAAGATTTTTATTTTCTGGTATTGGAAAATTGTGTGCTATGCTAGCATGATAATCAGCTCATATCCAACTGTTTACATTCATAAAGAAGATAAGGGTCTAGTTTTTTTAATGATTCAAAAAGTGTTTCCTACATTTATATTTCTAAATTATCAATGTTTTTAGTTTACATACATTGTTGTAGACTATCTCAAATTTTATATGGAAATAAAAGTTTGTGTGGGAAGAATATCCATGACTTCTTCAGAGATGATGCCAAGTATGTGGGTTATAACAAGTCCTTGACAATGCTTAGCCCAGTCCTAGTAAAGTTCTGATATTTGTGCAACTAAACTAACAATATGTAAAGATAATTATTATTTTTATTTTTTTGCTCAGCCTTTTAATATAAAAAAGGTATTGATATACAAAACTGTGAAAGTTTGACAATGACAACATATGAAATCCTGTGGTCCTTCCCTGTATAACAAAACATTCAGGTCTTGCTTTGACTTGCCTTTGATCACCCAGCAAAAAAAGCTTAATTACAATGCATGAAACGCAGAGATAGACTAATGAGATGAGCTGTATGAGGCTTGGATCAATAGCCTCCAGCATTATAAGCTTCACTGGTGGCCCACTGCAATTGCAGAACATTTCACTGTGTATGTATCTGCTTCTTCTTAGTCCAAAGAGAAGAATTTCCTTTTCCTTTTTTTTTTTTTTTCTTTTTTCTTAGAAACATCAATAGGAAGGTGGATCATGCCCACACACTGTGCTCTGTAGAACTATTGTGAGGACAATATGCAATGTGTTAACTGTTAAAAAAAAGAAAGGGAAAAGAAAAAGTAATGTTTATTGAAAGTGTTAATGTTTAACTGTTTGATCAATCTTATATACCTATATCTATCAATCTAAACTGATCTGATGATGAAAATATGTAATATAGCCATTGTTAAATTTAAATAATAATAATAAATTTTTAAAAATTAAAATAAAGAAAATAAAAAAAAAAAAAGAAAGTCCTTTCCTGTGTGCTCCATGTTGCATATGTGCCTGCCCACAGATTCTGGCATAGAAACAAATGAATGCCAACTAGTGCTACCAAGAAGTGTCAACGTGTGTGTTCTTCACTCCATCAATCACAGACCCAGTGTCCATTCTGAGCACTCAGCAACAAAAAGCACAGCATCTTCCCAAGAACAGCAAGGCAGACTTCTTGTGATGGACCAGGATGGACAAACCCAGCAAGAAACCCAGCATTCTTAAATTTAGGGTAGGCATTCATGAAGATCGTCACAATTCCAATATAAGGTACAAATTCCCTGGGTCTCCCCATGACATCTTTTTTCTCTAGCCAATGTTGTTCTTGTTTGTTGAGGACTCAGTCATGAGCAGCATTATTATCTCCTCTGGTCAAAAAATTGATATGCCCATTTTGCTTTCATGAATCTTCAAGACTCAGTGTACAATAGGAATCTCCCTTCTATCCTGAAAACAACAATTTCATATGGGATCTTTGGCTCCACTAGTCAGAAAGAGGAGATCTCTTCTGTGAAAGGCAGGCTCCATGCTGCCTCTGAGCACCACTACAATTAGACTTTCACCTCCAGTCATTACCATTAACCACTCCCAGATCATTAGTGTTGAGGAGACAGTCTTTCGAAAATTTAGGACTTGGTAGTACAGTTGCCTCCTGTTCATTCACTGCACATTGTCCAAAAAATCTAGAGAGGGCATGGTGGGGCTGGCAAGTGGGACACGGGCAGGAGAAAGGGTGCCTATTATTATTTATTATTATTATTATTATTATTATTATTATTATTATTTTGTATTTAGTATAGGGTCCACAGGGTTTCACTATGTAGATCCAACTCATAGTGTTCTTTCTGATTTCAGCCTCCCAAGTGCTGGGATTATAGGGCCATGCCACCATGCCCAGTCTCAATCGATGTCTTAGTGTGCCCTAAGGGCAGGGCTGGCATGGCATGCAGAGGATCGAACTCCAGTTGCTGTGCTCTACCTAACAGGCGCTTTAGTCCTCTGAGCTATCTGGCTGGCTCAAGATAATTATTTTTAACCTTCACCATATTCAGAGTAGATTTTAGGATAACAAGCCTGTGTTGAAGCACCTGATTTCAGGCCTTACTCTCTGTCACCTACGTGAATATGTCTGAGCTAATGAATTACCTCCTTGATATGTCAGAGTGGTATGAAGGAAATTCTGCAGCCAGCAACCATATCCAGGAGTATTAGCCATCTCCCCTCCCCTGCTTTTGATTCTATTACTTTGACCATTTTGGTAAATATATATATATATATATATATATATATATATATATATATATGTTCTTTGTATTTATTTATTTGGTACAGAATATCACTATGCAGCTCAGACTCATAGCGATCCTCCTGTCCTTGTCCTGTCTCAGCCTCCTCCCAGTGCTGGGATTACAGATGTATGCTACCACACCCTCAGTTTTGGTAGCCATGGCATAGAGCCAGCACCACATGTGGTACCAAGGATCAAACTCTGGTCCTTGTGCTTGTCAGACAGGCGCTTAGACTGCTGAGCAACCTCCCTGGCCCAAAAGTCTATATTTTACATAATCTCTATAGACTGCTTTCTCTCAGAACCTTATTTGATGATTGAATTAAATGTGCCTTTGGAGGTCCTTAGCAATCGAAATGAAGTTTATTCAGCTGAACAAAGTAAATCTCTGGAAAGCCAATCCCCATTTGAATGAGCTTTACTATCTTTCATTTTTAGCAGCTCCACTTTGCTATGAGAGGTCTTACATCCAACGTCTTAGCTTGAACCTTCTAGAGTCACTGGTAACATTGGGAAAGTAGTCTGAAAATAGTTAAGAAGGGTTTCAAATCAATTAGTGGTCATTGCAACAAATGACGCGTTGTGGGCAGGACACAGTTCTGATAGACATCTGACTATCTATAAGCTTTGATTGTTAAATCTCCTGCCAAGGAAGCCATCTCAAGGGCCAACCTCAGAGAGAGGATAATGATAACTATCTCCCAGACAAACATGCAAAGAGAATAAACAACACATTCCTCTTCATTAAAGTACGTCATACAGCTGATTCGTTGTATGTAAGAGTTTACCAAAAAAAATCTGGAACCACTAAATGCTACTTGCTCAACCAGTACCCTCTAACCATAATATTCAGCTTTTTGGAAGCAAGACAGAAGGAGGATGGGGAATATTTCTAATTATCCAAAGTCCCTCTGAATAGCAGTCACACCAGTGAATGAATGGAACCAGTCCTGTTTGTAATTCTGAAACTCAGTTTCATATTTTATAAGAGTGAAAATGCTGTACTTCCTGTTGTATTAAGAAAAGATAGCTGGACTATCACAATCTCATTTACTTTTCATTTGTCAAAAGTGTTTTAAGATATAACAAAACTCCTGAGAGAAGAGTGATTAAATTTGAAAAAAAAAGAGATTACATAATGATTTTTATAATTACTTCTTCCTTTGAGAACAAACAAACATAACCAAATATTTTAGAGGAAACTGGTAACTATATCAGACTTGAAATGAAAATTAAAACCAGATACTTCCAAGTCAGACTGTCTTCAAAAAGCACATGGGAAGTTTTGCACAGTATATTCCAATGTTCTGGAGATACAAGGATCTCTGTATCTCCTTCCTCAGATACCTAGCATCTACTTTTTGTTTAGTATGATTTTAAGACCTTTTGATGATGTATTACACATTGACACTTGCAACAAGAAAGAATGTTCTAAAGGGCTTTAAAGAAGTAAAGGCCAATAGGAGGGCCAAGCAGGGAGCTGCTCTAGGAGCAGCAGCTGGAATGCTATGAGGCAGTAAGGAAATGAAAGGGGTTATCTAGGTGTATTAGTTACTTTTTGCTCATTGCTGGGACAAATACCCAACACTCAAAATGAAGGAAGGAAAGGTTTATTTAGCTCACAGTTCATGGAGGTTTCAGTCCATATTCAGCTGGCCCAAGGCTGAGTGAAACAGAGCAGAGAGCATCCAGTTCATGGAGGCAGAACAGCAGCAAAATTGCAGCAGAGGTAGCCAGCCAAACACAGTACCAGAGCAGCAGCAACAGCTAGAGCTTCAGTCTGTCTCTCTGTCTCTCTTTATATTACATTCAGGCTCTCCGCCTTAGCTCCCACCCTAGGCTACACCCATAATTCCAGAAGTACTTCCACCCATAATCCCATCAGTACTAAAACCTATAATCCCAGGGATCATGGATCAAGTCTCAAACTCTGGAAGTCCCCGCCCAATGACTCCATGAGGCTTTGGGGGGACAACTAGACATAAACCATAACACTAAGGTTCTGGGCTTCCAGTGCATTGGCTAATTTGAACTATATTTGTAATTTTTTTTTGAGATAGAGTCTTTCTATGCAGTTCAGGCTGGCCTAGAGCTCACTTTGGTAGCCCAGGCTGGTCTCAAACTCACAGATTCTCCTGCCTCAGCCTACCAAGTGCTGGGATTACAGGTATGCTCCACCATGTCCAACTAATTTGAATATTTTAAGCAACAAGGTTGTTCTTACTTGCCTGCTACCTGGCCCTGGGTCAGTTAGGATTGTTCTATGAAAACCTGAAAAAGGAAGTACTTGGGGTGGGAGCTTAATCTTTGCTCAGAATTTGGAAATAGGTCAAGACATTTTTTAGAAAATAAGGGGTTGACTGGGAAGACTTGCTACTGTTAAAGAAGCTATAAAATAGGGCTAATTTTTTGCAGGGTCAAATTCCTATCTACATACAACTGTGCAGCTGTTTTACAGGGAGCTCAAGAAAAGAATTAGAAAAAAAAAAGAATAAGATACTAAAGTTATCTTGGACTGTGGTTCAAAAATCCTAAAAAAAAGATTTTTTTTTTTTTTTTTTTTGGCAATACTGCGGATCAAACTCAAGAGTCCCATGGGTGTTAGGCAAGAGCTCTACGCCTGCGTCATGTGTCCAGTTCACAGGAAATCATAGGGTCTCATGTGCTTTTCTCAGAGTAAGTCAGCTCAAATCTTATTTAGTCTATTCTGAGTCACTGGGAGTACTACGAGTTTTTTTTTTTTTTTTTTTTTAATCCTCTATTCCTCTCTACAGGCTTCACAAATTCCTTGTGAATTCATAATTTCTTTTATTAAAAACCTTTATTGTGACATAATTGATACACCTTAATATTTATTTAAGTACAGTTTAAAGATTTTTGGTAAATTGATAGAATCTTGCAATCATTGCTACTCTATTTTTTAAAACATTCATATCACCCAAGGAAAACATAAATGTCCTGTTGTTATCATTTTCCTTTCTCAAGTCCAGCTTAAGTAACCATTTATTGGCTCTTTGTCTTCATAGATCAGCCTTTTCTAGACAGTAAGCATAAACAGAACTATACAGTGTGGTTCTGATTTTTATCTGACTTTGATCATGTTTTAAGGATTCTGTGTGACACAGCATTTATCACTGAAAGTGTCCCCTTTCAGTGATGAAGGGAATTTCATTGTGTGGATGTGTTATATTCTTTTTTTTTTTTTTTTTTTTTACCAGTTGATAGATACTTGAGTTGCTTTTAGTTTGGTGTACACTAGCAAAGCTTCCAAGAATGTTGTGTACAAGTCCTTGTGTAAACATATTTCATTTCTCTTAAGTAGATATACAGGCCGGGTGTGGTGGCTCACGCCTGTAATCCCAGCACTCGGGAGGCTGAGGCAGGAGGATTGGTGCGAGTTCGAGACCAGCCTGGGCTACAAAAGTGAGCTCAAGGCCAGCCTCAACTGCATAGCGAGACCCTGCCTCAAAAAAAAAAAAAAAATTAGATATACAAAAAAACTTATTTGATATTTGATCAGATTACAGATGTATGTGCTACTTCTTAAGAAGCCACTAATCTACTTTTCAAAGTGGTTACACCATTTTACACTTATGGTCATTAATTGTGGTATATCAACTTGATTGGATTAAGAAATGCCCAGAAGATTAATAAAGTCCACATCTGAGTACGTGAGAGTGGGTCACAGAGGTGTGATGTTAGGTGCTACATCCTCTCTGCCCCTCCTTCCCACCTCTGATTTTTGGTTGCTATGGATCAAGCACTTTGTTCTGCCAAAACCCTTGCATCATGAGATGGTTCTACCTCAGAGCCAGCCCACGATGGAATTCAAGGCTGAATTCCTTGCCACCATGAGCCAAATTTAATCTCTTTTCTTTTACTTTGTGGATGTTGAGTGTTGTGTGGTAGCAACAGCAGAGGTGATTAATACAATATTTCTTCCAGCATATGTAAAAATTCTGATTTCTTTACATCTTCAGCACCACTTGTTACTCTCTTTTTACCTACAGCCATTCCAGAGGTATGCATGAATGTTTACTTCTTAGTATTGATTTGATAGTGTGTTTGAAATATATTGTGAAACCAAGCTCCAAAAGCCTTCTCTGAAGGTTATTTTCTCCTTCTAAGATACCTTGAGGCATCTTTTGGAGACTAGAGCATTATATTATTGATGTCCAGGTAGGTAAAATAGGGGTAAGAAGTGACCTATGTTTTTCCATAGGTAAGTTGGTGGAAATAAAAAAATAAAAGCTGTTGAGAGTAGAGAAAAAAGGTGAACAAATCAAAAATATGATTAAATCAAGAATTATTAGAAATTGGTCCAGGGGCTGGGGAGACAGCTGCATGGCACAAGTGCCTTCCCGGCAAGTGCAAAGTCGTGAGTTCAAACTCCGGTCCCACCAAACAAACAAACAAATAAGTAAGTAAATAAATAAATAAATAAATAAGAAATTGGTCCATAAATTAGGAAAGAATTTGAATTTTTTTAAAAAATATATCTTTTTTCCATAAAATATACTTTCAATTTGAGGATATTTCAATCATATAAATTTGTAATAAGAAATTTTTTCTTACCATCTATACCTTATAAAGACATCATTACTTTAAGTTATAGACAACATAGTTTTAGGCACACCTTATGTTATTATTTCTAAATGTTATTCATTTTTGAAATGATTTACTTTTTGGATCTGAAGTGGCTTAGGATAGCAATAAAGAATGTTATATTCACTAGGCACTTTTTTTCCAGTGGTATTGGGGACCCTTCACTATGCACTTTTAAAATGGACATGGCACAGTGTCCATGAGCTGGATCTATCCTTGTGTAACTGGTAATCTGAAAAGCATTGTCAGGAAAGAGAATAACTTGCTACAGTTCTTGGGTGTTTGTTATCTTCTACCATTCAATGGTGCCAGATCACTTATCCATACTCTAAATGTCTAAAACACAAAGAAATAAGATGCTTTTTATCAGTTTACATTTATTTTATCCCCCCCCCCCATAAGGATTTTTCCCTCTTAGGGAACTATGTATCCATGTTTGAAAGTAAAGCTTAAAAATCCTCATTTCTAAAGATAGGATGAGTCTTAATAATCCTAGAACACCCGGAGCATCACACTGTTTTGAGCATCAAGTGAGACACCTCCGAGTGTGGTCAATCAGAGCAAGAATTGCTGGTGGTACAAATCTAGGTTAGTGTGGGCTTGCTTATGTGATCTGGATGCAGATATGTTCTCATGCAGGCTTAAGTTTAAAACTTCATTCCTCACCTCAGAATGGAGGGCCTCATCTAAATGAATGGAGTTAAGGGAATGTTTGCTAGAGGCAATACAGGATTTTCAAGAGATGTTTTTAATTTAAAAGACCACATGGCTTAGTGAGATTCTGTACCAAATGCATAAATGGAAAGAAAAAGCAAGCAAGCAAGCAAGCAAGCAAGCAAGCAAGAAAGAAAGAAAGAAAAAGAACCACATAGCTGCCAGCTGTAAGATGAAAGGAGCTACCAATAGGGGAAAGGAAGGAGTTTTATTTTCTAATCCAGTGTTGGCTGTTGAAAGTGTTTATGAAGTTGATGGTGTTAATGCAGAGTGTGCCTGTGTGCATATTGTGTGTGTGTGTGTGTGTGTGTGTGTGTGTTTGTAAGAAGGTAGGGGTGGGTTAGGATGGGTGGCTGGAAAGCTTTTTCCCATTGTTGAATTTATAAGAAACAGTTCAAAAGACCTAAGTAAGTGTAGGCCACACTATGGCTGTAACTCATCATTTATAGCTTTATGCAATCAGATAAGTGATATCTGCAAGGGGAACAGAGGGGATTGATTTCATACCCACTCTTCCGCTCATTTTCACACTATATGTTTATTAGCAATCTTTGGAAAGGGAGAAAGCCATAGAGTATTATCATTTTGGTTTCCATTTTTTGATAATTTATTTTCTTTTATGGAGGATTGACAAGTATCTGTATGCATTTTGTTTGGTTGCTTTTCTATATATCTAATCATTCATTCATTTATGCTTAGAAACTTTGACAACCTGTACGTTTTCTTGTTTTTCTCTTGGAGATAGACTTGCTTTGCTCTTTTTCTAACTGAACTGATTGCTTTGAGACAGAGTAAAAGACTTATACCTCACCCGCAGCATCTTGGGAATAGCTTTTGACTTTTTCCTGCTTTAGATTTGCCCATTTCCTGTATTTTTCAACTTCCTGCCTTAGGTTGCTGCAGGTCACTTTGGTAGAGTCCACTTCCTACCTCTACTTCATTTTAACCTCTGAGACTTTTATGGCACCTTATTTCTTGTAACATTTTCATTTTTCAGGTACAATTTCTTGATCTCTGAGTGCTTGTTTGTTAATATCCTGCTCTTACTTGTTTCTTACTTCTCTGGGAAAAGTAATAATTATAGTTGTCTTTTGTTCTTTTGTTTCATGTACTTTTTCTGTTTTCTCAATCTGTTTTATTTTCTTTTTTTGGTTTAGGTTCTACCTCTCCTAAAATGTTTACTGGGGTTTTTCTACCCATTCATATTTTAAAATGTAGTATTAAGTGGGAATTTGAAAATTCTATCCATGTAGGTGGTGCATGCTCCATCTTGGTGAGAAACCCTGTTTACCTACACTGTTGATGTCTACAAGATTTTGGTTTACATTTGAGGGTAAGGTTTGTTGTTTACTTAGAACAGAATCTTCGTTCTCTTGCCTGGACATGGTTGGAATGAAGGCTGGAAATCTCATTGTGAGACAGGTCCTTGCTCACTCTGCCTCTAGGACAGGGCCACCTTTCCACTTTGTGCCACCCTTGCTGAGGCCAAGGTGAAGGTCCGCAGATAATTTGGTCCAACCTCAATGAAAGAAAATGGTCCACTTCTCTAGCTGACTAGCAGCAGTCCCCAGTTACACATGGCTGTTCTGGAAGTCAGGGTCTGGCCTGACAGACTTTTAGTCCAGTATTTGTTTTTGTCCTCATTTCTGTCTCTTGATTTTAGAGATACCAGCTATCTTCCATTCCTGAATGTATTTTGAATTGCAACACAGTGTGAACCTTAATAGAGAAAGCAGAAATCCGAGTTCTTTCTTATCTACATCTTTCTTACATGCACAATTTTGTTCATATTTCTAGTTGGCTAATAGCTTTGACTTCTGCGCTTGTAGATTTAAACATTATAATTTTTTTCTGCCCTTTTAGTAGAGTTTTATCAGGTGAATAAAAATGAAAAATCCATTGTATTTATAGAAGCATATTCTTCTGTTATGACAATGTGACAATAATATTATAAAATGCATTTTTATTGTCAAGCGAATAATACTTGGAAAATACATTTTTGTAATTCCCACACACATATTGCACATGTACACACACACACACACACACACACACACATTGCTCTAAACAAGCTCCCCGATGTTTTGCAAGTTGCTATTTTCAAAGTCCACTTTTACATATTCCTTGTATTCAAACTGTTAGTCTACTTTCTTTTTAATACTAGGGATTGAATCTAGACATGAGCAAACACTGAGCTACATATTCAGCCCATTTTACATTTTGTGTGTTGAGATAGTGTCTTGCTAAGTAGACCTGGGTGGTTTTGAAGTTGTGGTCCTCATGCTTATTCCTTTGTGTACCCTTACCCTCCACTTTTATGACATTGGTCTTCTTTGTTGTAGATTCTTCTGAATTTCTCTTCTTTGTCTGTTCTTGCATTTGCAATTCCCAATATTTTACTCTCTCGCTTTCTCTCTTTGAGCATTTCTCTCATTTTTATTTTAGAATAATGGTATATATAATGAGATGTCTTAGGGACTGCTTCCATGTATAAGTAGGAAATTCGTTTGTTGCATATGTACCATATATACATATCTAAAGGTTCATTTTGTACGTTCTTTGTAGTGCATTTGAATTTTGGTGCAGCCTGTCACTGAGGTCCAACATGCAGTTTTCCTCTGTAGCATTGTGTCAGTGTCCAAGGACTTGTGATTTTTTTTTTAAACTTAAAAAAAAAATTATTTATTTATTTATTTTCTTGTTTTAGAACTTTTGTTTGTTTGTTTGTTTGTTTGTTTGTTTTTATGGCCTGCTCAGCCTGCTCTGAGGGCAGGGCTGGCATAGCATGTGGTGCCGGGGATTGAACCACAGTCCCTGCAGCCGCCTAAGCTTTCCTAAGCAGGCGCTTTAGACCACTGAGCATCCTGCCAGGCCCAGGACTTGTGAATTTTAAGGCATTTCAGATTCTCATTAGCAGTGCCCAACCTGTGATAATTTCATGCCATTTAGTACAGAGTAAACACTAACAGGTTCATGAGCTGAAATGAGGAATCCCCTAATCTCATTTTAGCCTTTCAACTTTCTGGAATAGTAATGAATAAATAGTGAAAACATCGAAAAACAGACAGCCAGAGAAAGTGAGACTTAGACGCCATTGGAAACTACCATATTGATGCCCCACCCTAGGAGGCTGAACGTCTGTATAAGAACAACACAGTCCAAAAATCAGAAATGTGATATTTTAATTTAACAACTCTCATATGCTCTGGATCATTGTAAATTTAGCGTAATTTCCATCTATAACATCTGCATTTCTTTTCAATCAAGATTTAATGCATCAGTGCATTCATCGAGACAGATAAATTGGTCTTTTAAAAAACAATTTAGATATTTATTTTTCTTTACTTAATCAGGAAACAGCAACTGCAATAGTTGCCACTTTAAGTGACTGTAGCAAAACAAAGTATATAATTATTTTTACATGGCCATATTACAATTTTATAAAGTTAGTTACAGTGTACTCCAGGTTTTGCTATAAACCGTATTGCTTTGGCCATATCTAAGCTATGAAATATTAAAAGACATTTAAACTTATATCCATGGAAGTAGCGGTTAACAAAGGAGAAAACAGGTCAACATCACTTATAAATCTTGTAAGCTGAAAAATCCATGTTAATGCTATTGTTATTGCTATATTAAATAGTTCTTTATACTAAGAAAGATGTTTTAAAGTTCAATAGTAACATGTTTTCTTATCATGATTTTATGTGGGTAAAGAAATTATGTTTCTTTCTAACCACACATTATCACCCTATTAACATTTTGAATCAATTTTTAAAAGATACTGGATACACTTTCATGACAGATAGTGCATGAATACTTTTTGTGTACAATTTTAAAACTTGGCAAAGCATTACCAACCATGATTCTGCCAAGGAGAAGAGATTAGGATGCAAATGAAGAGGGTGTTGGAAGGTAAAACCTCAGTACATGGCAACACAGCACTCTAAAACTTAAATAGAAACAAAAGACATATTCACAAACTATGGAAGCATTAGTAATTCAAAGTTAACTTAAAATTAAAAACCCAAAAGTCTTTATGATGACAGGGACTTGAAAAAGAGATCAGGAATAAATTAATAAATAAGACTGTGGGTGATTTGTGAATAGAATCCATGTGACATGTGAGTTAATTGTTGTCCTTTCTTTTTGGCCCCATTGCTGGATTTTGGTTTACTGTAGCATCACATTAGATTCTGGCAGCAAGCAACATTCCTAGCTTATTTTCAACATGTGGCCTGGTTTACTGAAAGAAAAAAGACTGGAAATTCTGTTATATTTTAAGACAGAGTTAAAGCTCTTGGGTCTAATTTGTTCCTAACTGAGCTGTGCTCTGGTGGGACAGAATCAGGACCTTCTGCATGGATGTGACAAGGCTCTGATGAACTCCAGGCTAAGAGTGGGACTCTGTCCCCGTGGGCTTCCTCCCACCCCACCTCATTTCCTCTCTTCTGGTTTCTCTCATACATATTTTCACACACATTGCATCCCAAGTTAACCTTAAGGCACTTGGCTGAGGAGATTAAGAAGTTAGGCAAGAATGCACAAATTAAGGAGATAAAGGCGTTGCTTCATCTTCCTAAGGAGCAATTTTGCCTCTCATAGAAGAACACCATGTCCAGATACCTTTCTGTTGATTATTTACAAAAATGATACAAAAATTAGTAGTAAGCCTTACAGGATTCTGTTAAATTGCTTAATTTGTATGATTTGAAAAATAGTGTTTTAACTATACTGTATTTATGCTAAATATGCTAGAGTCCATGTGTGAGAGAGGATGCTCCTTGCTCTTTTGCCATGCGAAGACTGCACCAGGCAATTCACATTTTGTCATTTCTGGAGTCACTGATGTCTCTGGGTTGTAAAGGTATGAACATGAGGGCCTGCCCATCATTTAAACATCTACATGGTAGTGTATGAGGCTAACTATTCACAGATGACAGCACTAAACACATAGAGTTTATAGGAGTGAAAGAAGATTTTAATAGTCTCCAGCTACTTTCTTTGCAAGCTATGTGAATGGGATAGTTCAAAGATGTCTTGGGCTAGCAAATCAAAACCCTGTTTCTTCAATCTTATCTGAATGCAGAATGCAATGATTTTCATAAGCAGTCTGGATTTCTCTGTCTAATATTCTTTCACGGTCATTTCACTGTTTCTAATGTGCAAAAAATTAATAGTCTGAGCTGCTTTTTACTTTGCACCTAATTATACTTTCACCATTGACATATTTCTGTTCACAAAAAGTTGTTTCTTGAAGGATTTTTGAAACTTTATATTTCCTTTCTACAGATTCACATGCCTTAAGAATAAATCTCTTCAACAGGAATTCTGAGGGAGCTTAGTTTTCAATGCATGTAGTGTAGGAATAGACCGGAAGCTACCGAGAGCTATGTTGAAGTGCTAACTGTAGAAACTTAAGTGCTCTCCCAGTGAGGCTTTCTCAATTCTCGCTGCTCCTCATACTATCAACCCATTATATGTCAGGGACAACTACGAGTGCTGAAATGGTCCCGCTTACATTTTGATGTGGTTTTCTGCAAGCATAGTTTTTTGTTTTTCTTTTGCCCAATATAATTTTGTCTAAATGACTTCTGTCCAATAGAGAACATGAGATTAAGTGAGTATTCTGCCTTTCAAGATGAGCTGTATTTATTACTGGAACGGAAGTTGTCATATCCGTGATCGTTAGCTTTGAACTTTAAGCATGACTGCTTTTCCTCCAAGGACTGTTTTTCTTCAAATGACTGGCACCAGCAGCATAAGCATGACTGTACAAAACAAAGCAACTCGTTACACGTCTGCATTAGTCACACTGTCACCACTCTTCCTGCTCTCTAGGGCTCTTTCCTTGCAAGAGTGTGAGCTCTTGGTCCTTGTCTTTCTATTCTCTTACTTTTCTGTTTAAAATTTAATTAATTAGAGATATATGATTATTTGTTCACTAAAATGGAGAATAAAAATGTAATTGATATTTCTTACTAAGATAAATACACTCTTAATTCTTATTATTATTTGTAATCTTTTTGTTCATTTATGTACTTGGTATAGGGTCTCACTATGTAGCTCAGACAAGTAGTGATCCTCCTGTCTCAGCCTCCCCAGTACTAGGATTTCAGGCATGTACCACCATGCCTGGACATGATGGATGGCTCAGCATGCCTGGGACAAGGCCAGAACATGTGGTACCGGATATTGAACCTGGGTCCTTGTGTTTACCAGGAGATGCTTAGACCGCTGAGCAATCTCCTGTGCCCCACACTCTTATTTCTTGATACTTACTCTTGATTACCTGTCATGCATACTCAATAGTGGGAAAATATAGACTTTTAAAAATTTCTGTCTGGCAAATGAAAATATTACCACATATATGACTATATGAGTGTATTGTTTAGGAGTGTGTGGCTAGATTTTCTTTTTCTTTTTTATTTTAAGGAGAAAAGAATAAAAGTAAAACAGAGCATCAAAACAGGTTAGTAGGAAAGTTACAATCATCAATACATTGCATATTTTCTTCCTAGTAGTAATTCACAGGTGATTTATTGATTTTAATGAGATTGCATTGTACATATACTCACAATCTGCTTTCTCTCACTTGGCAGTGCCATGGGCATCACTCTGTGTCACTGAATTCACTATTAATTTTCTGTTTTCCTCAGCCACACATTTTTCTCACATGCCTTCTCAGTATTGTCACACAGTAAAATGTCCTTGCAAATGTGAGTTGTGTTCATTTGATTTTTTTTAAATCCAAAATTTTGTTCATTTTATTTGTTTTATGAAAAGATACATATGCCAGGAAATAGGTAGTTAACTATTTTCTATTCCATAAAATAAGAAAGTCATTCTTTCTTATTTGGAGCTGGAGAAATCTTCTTCCAGCTTCAAAACCTGAACAATAAGTAGCCAGAGAATTTTGTAGGCTGTCTTGCAGTTCACAAAGAGGCCAGGTGTTGGGCTTTCCAATAGTGAGAGGAGGAACAACAGGGAGGGTGCATTTTATTTCATGTTGGATTGTTGAAGGAGCTAATGAGTGAATGAATGGGTGTCTCAACGCAAGCTACTATGTCCTCATTGTCTGTGTCTGTCTGAGGACATGTATTCTGCATGGAACAGCACATTTCTGTTACATACTGAATATGGAAACAAAATGCAGCTCTTGATTCACATTTCATTGCTGGATTTCATAAGCCATGTGGAGGAGGGGCTGACTTATTATAATATAAATTGTGATTAAATAGCCCCAAATCTCCCAGAACAAGCAGTGCATTTCATCAGGTGTAGTTTTTGTTTTATTATGTGACATCTGTCAGGCATCAATGTGTGTAATTTTTATGAATTTCCTGAACAACTCAAGGAATATAACTGCTTGACTGTCAACAGAGTGTGGCTGGCTAAGATGTATGGGCAAACTTCAGCAATAATGATGTGTAAGCCAAAGTCATATTTTAAAAATCAGTCATAATAGAAGGCAAGGGAAATCTGAAAAGCAATTTCCTAGATCTCTTCAGATAGCAATATTAATGGTGGTGAAGGCTTTTATTTGATGTCAGCTTACAAAGTACTTTCCCTGCTCTGTACTTGTGATTGAGTTCAAGGCCTTTCCACGGAGCCATATACCTAGCCTTGCTCTTCTTTTATAGTTTTGAGATAGGGTCTCTCTCAATAAGTTACCCACAGGCCACCATTCTTCAGACTTAGCTTCTAGAGTGCTAGGGTTATCACCACACCCAGATAATTACCAATTGCTTTTTGTATTGGAATGTTCTCTTACCTTAAAGCAGTTTTTGAATCTTTTGCTCACCAAGTAAAGAGCAATTGGATTGATGCAGGAATTTAAGGAGGCCATGTTGATGCCGATGTAGTCCATCACCAAGAGAAAGCTGCAATCGAACATTCAAAATATGTTTGTGAGAAATACGCCACTCTGATCATGTGTTCATTGTAGACTTTTGAGAAGAAAAAGAATATCTATGTCCAAAGTTCTGAAATTCTCACTAATTTTCTAGTGGGGATCTCTGTTCTCATTTTCTGTCATTTTTTCCTATTTTCCCCTCTTCTTTCTTTTAAATCACACTCTCATTACAAGTGGCGAATACTAAGCAATTGCAAGTGTAGAGGGGAATGAGATGTGCTGTTCTCAATCCTGCCACTGGCTCATCATTTTTGCTTCTCTGCCTCTTTGTTCCCAGAGTTCTTATAGGTCCCCTTTACTCCTTTCTTTAAAACATGAGGGAAGGTAAAATTGGGAATCATAGTTGATGCTTAAGGTTTAGAAAAGTGGCACTGTCTCTGCCTATGAAAGAGATCACCTTGTGCATGATATTTACTATAGAGTTGGTTTCTATTCTGCTTTTCTTACCTGAAAAGGTCACATCTATTGGGATCATTCTGATCATAAAGGGTGAGCTTCAAAATCCTGCTGAGGTGAAGGGGAAGCCAACAGAGCGCAAAGACAAGGACCAGGCAAAATACTGTTTTGGCAACTTCACGCCTCTGAAATGAAAACACAGGCAGGCCCTTAACAGTAACTTCTTCATATTCGGAGTACACACCTTCTCAAGTAGAAACTTTAATGTTATTTACAAAAATCAGTGATATTTATAAAAATTCATGCTACAGAGTTTTTAATGAAATGCTTAATGTAAGACCTAAAATAGCTGGGCATGGTGGCACATGGCTATAGTCCCAGCACTTGGGAGGCTGAGTCAGGAGGATCGATGTGAGTTTGAGACCAGCCTGGGCTGCAAAAGTGAGCTCAAAGCCAGCCTGAACTGCATAGCAAGACCCTGTCTCCAAAAAAAAAAAAAGACCTGAAATCGCTAGTCACCTTTTTTTTTTTTAAAGTTATGTTGCTCTCTAGATCCTTTTGGATGCTGTAGATTATTTTTAAGTAGATAATATGAAAATATTCTTTAAGATTCAAAAATGCTAGACGAAATAAATATTCTTCAATGCATACTTTCATTTCATTATCAACCACCATCATTTTCATCTTCATACTTGTACTTACACCTGTGAGCCCATTGCATGCAGCCTATTACCTGCTTTAAGTGATCGTTTAAAGCAATCTGCATGCCACTCTTCTTTCTCAACATCTCGCAGGTCATCAGGGTATAAAACAAGGCAGTAATGGCCAATGGCAAGCAGAAGTAGAAGCTGAAGAGCCACCAGTCTTTAGCTGTCTTGTAAAACTAAGAAGGAGGAAGAATTTTTAATGCCTTAATAAATCTTTGTTTAAAAAATCTAAGGGAAAGAATCAATTCAAAGGGAAGGACAAACTGGGATGAAGAAAAGGACAAAAAAAGAGGAAAAAAGTTATATTCATGTATATACACAGGACAGCTTGGAAAATTGTACTGCTAACTTCTGCTGGTTGAGGAAAAGGGGCAGTTAATGCTTAAAGTTTTTCCTTCTCCTTTTTCATTTCTTCTAACTTTTTAAGAACTAATATTGTATGCTTGTATCTGATGATCTAAACAACTAATTTGAAGCAATATTATGCAATATACCAAACATTGTTGAATTCCAATTATTTTGTTTAGTGAAACTCTATATCATTTCTAATGCTTTTGTTACCATTTTGTATTCTCTTTAAATTTTTCTTTAAAAATCTTATGCACAAAATGTTCAATTTAAAATATTCACCACAAAACAGTTATCTTCTAAAGAAAATCTTCTTGTAGAAATATATATTATAAAAAAATCTTCAGGTTGTTTCTAGTAAACATATAATTATATAAGTATATTAAATGGAACAACCCTTCCTAAAAAGCATTTAGACCCGCCTCCATTGCACTCTTAATATACTCTGTCAAAAAGAGCTCTCTACATGTAGGTGCTGTCTTATGCAGCCTAATGTCATAGTTCTGATTAAACACTCTGTAATAAATGACTGAGACAAAAAGCTTCTTGCAAGGGCAGTTCTTGGTTTAGATCAAAGATGGAGAGAGAGGGGCAGATGTGCCATTCAGAATCCACCCATTTCAGGTGACCTCTACGTGCTCACCTACAGAACCGTCTATTCACCTGAAGGCTGCTGTGTGGTCCAGTGCTAAGCACAGGAGAGTGACCAGTTCTTAGGGGCACTGGGTACAAAAGTCACGAATTCCCAGTGATCCTCATGTGAGCTAGGTTTTGTTTGCATCCTTGAGATCCAAAGTGTTCATGGAGAATCAGTAACCTGATTTTTTTTTTAATTTAATTTAATTTTCTTTTTCTTGTTTCAGAACTTTTGTTTGTTTATTTATTTTTATGGCCGGCTCAGCCTGCCCTGAAGGCAGGGCTGGCACAGCATTTGGTACCGGAGAGTGAACCGCAGTCCCTGTAGCCGCCCAAGCTTTCCTAAGCAGGTGCTTTAGACCACTGAGCTATCCTGCTGGGCCCCAGTAAGCTGATTCTTGCTGGCTGAGTATTCAGCCGAGGTTAACCCTCCAGTCCTAAGATGTATACTCTTAAGTGATGCTGAGGATACTAACCAACAGCCTTTCAAGGGCAGGGTTCAGGGAAAAGTACCAGGTAAGGGCAGAGAAGAAAACATAAAAGTAAGGTTTACCTGCATAAAGGCTGTTTTCTGAATGGGGTGGAGCATGCAGACTCGTAGGTGATGTCCTTTGTAGTTCATGGTAATCATATCAAAACCTATGACCTCAGGGACAGCCAGAACCACAGAGAGTACCCAGATTAAAGCAATTTCTACTGCTGTCCATTTTGGAACGCCAATTCCTTTAATGCGACTCCAAGAAGCAACGGCTCGATATCTGAGGATGAGAATAGATTTTCAAGATGCTAGATCTTGGCTTTATACAGTTTATTTTCTTTTTCTTTTTGTATTTTTTTTTTTTTTTTTTTTTTTTTTTTTTTTTTTTTTTTTTTTTTTTTTTTTTTTTTTTTTTTTTTTTTTTTTTGTACAGGGAATCAAGCTCAGCACCTTGTGCTTGCCAGACAGGTGTTGTGCTGCTGAGCTATGTCCCCAGCATATAATCTTTCTTTCTTTCTTTCTTTCTTTCTTTCTTTCTTTCTTTCTTTCTTTCTTTCTTTCTTTCTTTCTTTCTTTCTTTCTTTCTTTCTCTCTTCTTTCCTTGCCAGGCAAGCACTTGTTCTACTGAGCTATCTTCCTGCCCCTATAGTTTATTTTCTTTTTTTTCTGCTCCTCGCTCACTCGCTGTCTTCCTCCCTATAGTTTATTTTCTACAGAGGACAGCAAACAATACTAGAGTGTTTAAGATCTCCCTGAGTTAAAAAAATGACTTACCTGTCGATACTCAAGGCACACAGACTCAGCACAGTGATTCCCACGGAGGCCTTCTGTATGAAAGGCACCAGCTTGCACATCTCAACCCCAAAGGGCCAGTCTTCTGCCAGCAGCTGCAGGAGGGGACAGGGAGGTTGGTGAGGGAGTTGTTCACAAGAAACTCTGACATATGCAGTAAGAGTTGTTAAGTGCTATGGGAAAAGACAAAAGTGGAGTCGGATAAGGGAGATGGGAAGGCTTGGCTGGTTAGGTACTTAATAATATGATCCAAAAGGTCACACTGAAAAGTAAAGATTTGAGCAGAGTCATGAACAGGAGGATGAGGGTAACAAATTTTGGTTCCTATTGTTTTTCTCATGGAAGACTATGCTTTTGAAAAGCACCGGTGTTCAAAATGTAGGAGAATGCATAAAGAGCAATAAAAACATGGCTACTAAGAATCCACTGTGCATATGAACTTGCTGACTCAGAACTTCTGTGTGGGGCTTAGGTGGCCAGCTGCTTAAGGTCCCCTCTGAAAACTAATGCACACTGTCAGGTCATGGCCAAATCAAAACACAGCTTACCAGAAACCAGATGAAAAATAAAACTCAGACAAGAAGACTGGATGCCTCCCCCCATGAAGTAGTTCTCTATGAAGAAGGGTGTACGCATTCATGTACTTGTTTTTAACTCTAGGTAATTTGCTTAACAGAACATAAATCCACCAAAGTGGCCACACTGCTTCTAGAACACACTGGTTGCACCCCTGCTTTAAGCATTTACTCTAGCTCTTATTCTGGAGGCTGCTTTATCACAGAGCCACTTGGGTAACTCACAGCTTGCTGGGCCTCCTCAAATGTCTTTCCTATGTGACCCATATGGAGCATGATGTTCAACGCCATAACCAGCCCAGCCTTCTCATATCCCCTACACCATAGGCCACTTCCTTTTTTATCTATAGCACTTACTAACTCTTACTGCAAATGTCATAACTTTTTACTTATTTGGTAGTTTAATTTTTGATATCTTAATCCCTACAGTAAAACACAGAATGTGAGTTCTTCAATTATCTAGAACCCATCACGCAGATGCTTGGCAAACATTTATGCCTCTAGAATATATAGACAGGAGCTATACAATGAACAAAAAGACATCTCCTGTAGTTATATATAAATATCTCTCTCTTTCTGACAGCAGACTCTGCAAGTATCCATTATTAAATGTGGTTGTTTTCTTTCTTAGACCCAATGGGTGTGCCCCGCACTGGTAAATGAATCACTTTAGGTAAACAGCTGGACCAAATGTTTATGAGGTTTTGAAAATAAAGAAAAATATTTCAAATCTGCAATTTAAAAAAAGCATAAAAAATAACCTTCCAAAAGTGAAAACTATTTTGAAACACAGTTGGGTGTTTCTGTCCCTTAGTAATAAAGACTAATTCAGTTTTTCAAGCTGGGTTGATTGTTCTATAACTAGAATGGCACCAAGGGCTAAAATGTGTGTCTCGTTATGGATATGACTTGAAAACTGAACAGAGGATCAATTTCATTTCTAAATCAGACATGAAAACTTACACAGAAATGCAAGACAGATATTGGCTGACTTATCAACATGTGAAACCAGGCCCCAAAAGCCTTTAGGGCCAGGCAGGTTAGCACAGAGCAGGAAGGGGGGCAGGTGGAAGGAAGCCATTGATGTCAGGAAGATGATAGGCTCAGTGGGGTCGATGAGAATCGTTGGGATGTGGAAAGAACAGATACTAATAAACATCATTGCTGGTAGACTCCCAAATGTGAAAATACCCCAATTCTTTAAAATAATCCAAAGGTTGTCATTTTGATACAAATTCTAACCAGTTTTTAAAACTGTCAACTAATCGGTACTTTTTAAAAGCTGTCATATAATGTTATATTAACAAAATGAAAAATTGGAATAGCTGAATTCATTCATGACTACTTGACAACTCATTCAATGAGTGCTTATTATTTACTACACGCCAAAGGCCATTTGGAGTCCAGGGTACATTTCAATGAGCAATACAAATTATCTATTTTTCTGGAAGTTAGAGTATGTTCTCTTGGAAGAGGATACTTCAGTAGCAAAGTGACTTAAATGAAAAAATAAGAGCAGCTCGTGGAGCTGTGTCCTTCAACTTAGGTTGCCTTCAGTTATAAATCTCTGAAAAGGTAAAAAATGATTGTCTTTTTTAATGTTTGGCCTCAGAATGGGAGGAAAATGGCCAAAGAACAGAACCCTAACATATCATATGGTAATGTGAATTATTTAGAAAGCGAAAAGGCAAATGGGAAGCCTTTGTGTTACTCTCTCCAAATGAACACACTTGACATTATTATGGTCTGGTAGGCAAAGCCCCAAGTCTCTATTCCCTGATACAGAATGGGAGAAAGGTGGAGAAATAACTTCCAGTGCTCTAAATCCAAATAGCTCTGCTAGCACAAGCTCCTCAATGAGTGGGTGGCAGCCACTCTCTGACGGGAGGGAGAACATCATCAGAAGGAGGACAGGCAATCATTCATAGAAGCAATGCCTAGAACAGTTCTCCCCTCCTCTACCTATCAGCATACCCAGTTTAGCCAAGATTCTACTAATGCCTGGTAGGACAACATCTATTTTTCTGTTTGCCTTGGAGGGCTAGTGGTAAAATAATAACTGAAGTAAATTGGATGTATTTCCATCTCTCTACATATGACTAACTCACATGGAAAAATAAGTCCTTTATATTGAGAAACTTCTTCCCACATGGAAGATTTATTTGCCTCTATTTTTTTCTTCCTGTTGCTTCTTTGGACTGATGTTTAGGTTCCTACAAAAATTATATGAATGGCTAGAGAATCTCAAATAGTTCTTGAGAAAGCAAGAGAAATCTGGTGGTTCCATGTAGCATATCCAGTGAATCCTGTTGGTTCAGAGGCAGTCATAGCAGTCTTCACACTGCAACCCATTTTGGATGTAAATGATGGTGGATTACTCTGCGTAAAACTACAGGAGGTGCCTATTGGTTGGCTACCAGAAAGGGCTTCCTAATTTAAAAAGAGCATTGACAAAGCACAGGAGATGAAATAAAAACCTCCAGAGAACATCTATGAACTTTTCGAATGTGTATTAGGGATACCAACACTACATTGTTGTCAGTCCTGAGGCTCTGAAGTATATATTAACATACACTTTTATTGGCCACAATACTCCTAACATTTAAAAAAAGTATTTTAAAATATGAATAATGTGGGGCTGGGGATTTGGGTCAGCAGTGGAACATCTGCCTAGCAGGGTTGAAGCCCTGGGTTCAGTTCTCAGCACCAAAAATAAATAAACAAACAAACAAACAAACAAACAAACAAAGCTCCCCTAGAATGTGAATGATGCTTTAGGTTTAGGTAAGCACTGATATTTTTGAATTGAAGCCTACCTCTTTACTACAGGAAGGTTTCTGAAATAAGGCCTTAGTGAAATAAAAATTACAAGATGTGGATCATCTGTGTCCATGAATATTGGTAATGAGATGGGATTGTGAGTGTGTAGTACTCAGGGAACTGAACTCTAAGATGTTGGAGAGAGAGAGGGAGAGAGAGAGGGAGGGAGAGAGAAAGAGAGAATAGAGAGAGAGACTTGCTAAGCTGCCCATATGAAGCTTAATCTTTAGATTCCTAACTTAGAATTTATTTATTTATTTGTTTGTTTGTTTGTTTGTTTGTTTGTTACAGGATCTCACTATGCAGCTTGAACTTGAAGTGCTCCTCCTGTCTCAGCCTCTCCAGTGCTGGCATTACAGGCATGCACTACCACACACAGTTTCAGTGGTCAGCTCGGCACGGGGCCAGCAGGTCATGCTCTTGTGCTTGCCAGGCAGGTGCTGAGATCTCCGAGTTACCTCCCAAGGCCCCTTTCTTGGACTTTCTAAGTTCTGGGATCACAGACATGTGCCACCACACCCAGCTTGGGAAGTGCACTCTGTCTAAAATAGTTAAACAAATATCAAGAGTTTTACATTACATGTTTGGTGAAGACTGTAATCTATAGGAAAGATGAAAATGAATCACACTTTTAATAGTTCCATGAAAATAGCTGCCATGAGTCCAGCTTGACATGGCATGGGATAAGGCATTGGTTTGCTTCTGGTGGGAGCAGCGTCTAGACACAGACTCCAGTGGAGTCCTATGATTAATGTATGGTAGTCCATTCCCAGCACCCCCACCAGAGGGAGACCTGACTCTAGGAAGAAAATCACAATCATGGCTTATTGCAAAAACTTTGAGATTACAATTTCTGTTCATAAATGTTCTAAGAGGGTGTTGTTTTCCACTAATGTCCCACTCTACCACTTTAAGGTGGAAATCAAGTCCATCTTAAAACCTAGAAAGAACAAGGATCTGAGAAACAATTTTATGTCAGTGGCACAGATCCTATGCCATTATGGTGACTGGTATTTTGCCTGTTAAACAAAATTATAGAGTGTATATATATATATATATATATATATATATATATATATATATCATACTCAAGTGAAACTCACCCCGTGATAGCCTAATCTGAAGCAAAAAAAATTAGAAAAATTATCATGTCTGAAATCCTGTGCTCTAAATAACTACTATGAGGACAATATGCACTGTATCAATTATTAAGAATGGGTTACTAACATGCTTTGAAACTGTCACATTGTTATTTCTAATTAAAAGTAATAATAAAGAAAGACTAGTGGGAAAGGAATCTGATCCTGATCTCTAAAAAAGACTGAACTTCTCTTCAAAAAGACTGCTTCTAAAGATACATAACTAAGACCATATATGATTTCACTTGCACTATTACTGACATAACTATTTGTCCTGAATTATATTTTAGCCTTTATGCTGAGAGTTAGTCAACATGATTTTTGTTTACATAATTACTTTCTTGACCCTTGTCAGCTTCCTGAGACTACACTGATGGAGTTACCAAGGAAACAACCACAATCTTCCTCTTTAGTTCTTCGAAAATAATATTTTGAATATTCAGAGTATACATCTCCGGTTCACTAGCCGTTGGTTCTTCTCTTGCCTCTTAACAAAGTGAAACACCAACCCTAAATTGAGACCCTACTCATCACAGTACCTGGTTTGATCTAATCAAGAAAACTTGCTCAACTTAAAAATTAACTTGTGCTCCTTTGTGCTTAAAAATGCGCCTGTCTATGGTGGCTTTAAAGGAGTCTGATGGGCACAGCCATGTCTGAATAGCTGGAGACTAGAAGAATCTGTCTACCTGGGTATCTGGCTATGCTGTGTCTTTCCATCCAGAGAGTCCATCCAAAAATCTAAGCACTGGACTAGCTCTAGGAAACTATTTCAAGAACTGAGAGAGTACCTATGACTATTTATGGATATCAGGAAGATGGACTTTGGTACATACCCAGTGCAGCCTTCTTATCCTGGTGAGGGTTAGGAGTCCATGAACACAGGACTAGAAACTTGTCTATTATCCTGGGAATTGCAGCCAATGAAACTACCTGGGTTATTACTCATCAGTAAAAATAAACAGAATTCTTGGCCTAAAGTAGTACTTAATAAGCATAGGGCAAGGAGGGGGTTGTGTTAGTAGGCAAACTTGCTGCTGCCTTTGCACTAACATGACTGCTGAAATTGAAACTCACCCTGAGAAGATGTGAGAATGGGCTCCCTGGCTTCTATAACTACCCTCAGAAGCACCAGGGATAAAAGACTAGGGTACGAAGTTATTTTCCTGATCCCCTCATGATACTATATCTGTACTTTTTAGGATATTCAAACTAGGCATTCCTGTTTCACTGATTCTATTTGCAGTTTGCATTATAAATTGATGTGATTTAAATGTTGCAATAAAACAATTGTTTAAAAAGTTCAAGTTAATGGCTTTACATAGCCTTGGACTTATCCCTGGAATTCATAAATATTTCAAATTTCAGTGAGACAATATTCTTTCATCCTCTGTACCCTACCCCTTCTAAGCAAAAGGTAGCAGGGAGGTCATCATCTATATTCCTGCAAGACTAAGGAGTAAGAGAATAGATAGTGGAGATTTGCAACTGTACCCCATTACAAAAATTCACAATTTTTCTTCTCTTGCAATTCATTTGTATTACTTCTTCCTCTCTTGAGTTAAAAGACGAAAAACAGAGCACCTTTTTATTCTTCATTAGTGACATTGACTAGCACTTGAGCACACACTTCCTGTTTCCATCATTGTAATGTCAATTGTCATTGATAACCTTCTTACCCTTATTCCAGAAGAATGAACTAACACTTCACAGTTGTCTTACTTACTCTTCACTCACTGCTGGCATAAATACCCTACACTCAAAATGAGGGAAGGGGAAGTTTATTTAGCTCACAGTTACTGAAGGTTTCAGTCCATATTCAGCTGGTTCCAAGGCTGAGTGGAACATGTCAGAGAGCAGCAGTTCATGGCTGCAGAACAGCAACAATGGCGACAGAGGCAATGGAACAACCAAGGGAGCAGAGAGCAACAGCCTCAGTCTGTCTCTCTGTCTCTCTTGATATTACATTCAGGCTCTCTGCCTCAGCCTATCCACCTTAGGCTACACCTGTAATCCCAGAAGTACTTAAAACACATAGTTCCGGGGATCATGGGTCAAGTCTCAAACTCTAGATCAGTACTAAATCACATAATCGCAGTGACTCATAAGTCAAGTCTCAATCTATAGAAGTCCCTGCCCCATGACTACATGAGGCTTTAGGGGGACAACTAGACATAAATCATAACAACAGTGATTTGCAAACTTGATTTAAGCAATCATATTTCTCAAAGGCCCACCAAATGTATCCATATATCAAGAGAGTCTGAAAACGTTGATTTTACTGAAATTTGTGAAACTATTAGTTTTTCTCCTTCATCCTTTTTTCCTTTTCTAACCCACCTATATGCTTGCTGAAGGAAGGCAGATTTGAAACCTTGTGCCCTGTCTTCTTTGTTGGTAGTTTTTTAATTAAACTCCCTGTATGCTAAATATCAGTGGCCAGTGCTTGGGGTTTGCTGCTTACTGGACATATGGTCTGGATGTTTGTGGTCATACATTTGCTGGGGGCAGGTGGAAGACATGTGGATCCCATACAACTTGAAGGGAGGGATGGCTAGTACAGCTAAGAGATGGCCCATACAGACTTGACCCTTCGAGCTTTATCATGTGAACAGTGAAGGCTTTTACTGAGATACTCAACACCACAGGTGTGAAGCAGTTTTGTACCCTAGCTACTTTTGTAAAATTCATTTTTTATTCATTTTAATGAGAAAAAAAGAAAAAACAGCAATGAAACTGTTTCAAAACAAGTTAGTAGGATGGTTACAATAATTAATACCATGCCCATTGTTGTCTTCATAGTAGTTATTCAGAGGACAAGATGCAGACCTGATATCTTCTCTAAATAATATAAGTGCAAACTTTTATTCTCAATGAACTAAGAAAAGTATCTGTATATCTACCTTAACTCATATATATATATATATATATATTTATTTATTTATTTTCTTTATAAAGTTTCTAACACTAGGAGAAAATATCACACCATAGGTAGATTGTAAGGCAGAGATAAAGTATGAATTAAAAAACAAAAACTTTAATTAAATAATATTCAGAAAATTAACTATTAATTGAAATTAAGTGAAATATTTCAGAACAATATTCCAAAAATCAAATCATGAGTCCAAATTGGAGGTCAGAATGTTGTGTATCCTACGTACAAATCTGTGATCAATTCAGAGTACTTGTACAGTATTTGAATTGGTTAAAATATACAAAAACATCAACATAAATGCTAGAATGGCAAATATATGACCAGAACTTCTAACAGTTTTGGGACAGGATATCACACAAAGTTCTAGTATATCGTGGACATGGACTGTGTCCATGACGCTTAGTGGTGGCCAGGTGTCACTTGTGGGACTGAGCTATTGCTATTTCCTTGATATCCACCCAGTTGAACCAGACAGAATCATGACCCATAGGGTGCAGGAGTAGTCTATTTGTAGCCTAGCTGCTTTAGTAGAATTATTCATTGCTTTTGAAAACATATGAATGGAGGACAAGAAACAGAAAGGGGACTAAAATAATCAAGATATACCATGTACAGGTATAAATTTCCTATGATGTATATTACTATTATATACATCTAAAATGTACCAGGACATTACTTAAAAATAAAAAAAATAAAAAAAAAAACTAAACTGCAGTTGTTTAAGAAGGTTCTAGTAGGTCCAGATCCTTCCAACAATATTCTAATCATTCTTATTGTCCTCACATGAAACAAGAAGACAAATCTTACACTCATTTGTCACCGACAATAGCAACTAAGCACTTTACATATACCATGTTATCAGCTCTCGAAGCAATCCTACTAAGTAGTGCTGCTGCTATCCCTGTTTCACAAGTAGGAAATCAGAAGCACTTGGAAGTTTAACATGCCATGTTGGTTTTATGTATATCCACACATATTATTACTGCTTCTCCTTTCAAAAGACAAAGTTGGCTTCCCTGTCCTTGACAATGGGTTGAATCTAATGATTTAATAAGGTTCATGGCAAATGGCGATGTATGACAACTGTGCCAAGTTCATAAGAGACAGTGAGGCTTCCTCATGACACTTCCACTGCAGTCACTGGAGGGAGACCACCGCCATGCACCAAGCTCTTCCATGCAGAGGCCAACATGGCAGACAACAGAGCTCTCTAGAAAACAGAGCAAATATTTACCAGTTGTGTGAGTGGGAGGTTGCTTCCATGGGGTCAAGCCTTGAGTGACTGCAGCCCCAGGCAGCATCAGCCTCCTGAAAGAGCCGAAACTAGAAACGTATTGCTAAGCCATGGTTTCTGAGCTCCTGAATCACATGCAATGGAAGAAAATAAATATGTCTATTGTTTTAAGGTACTAAATTGTAAAACAATTTGTTCCTCCCCATTAGATAACTGGTATATGTATCTTTGCTCATTCCAGTAATGGATCCATTTTTCAATGCAGATAGTCTGACCCCAGAATCTATGCTTACTTTATAGCCTTATAACACTTGCCAGGAGGCCTTACAAAAATTGCTGAGGGTGAAGTATTTTAAAACTCTAGCTATGTGTCAAATAATGGTAAAAATCTAGAGAGTATAAAACTTTCTTCTAATCACTTAGTGTGATGGTTGACTTTATGTATTTATGTGGCTAGCCTCCAAATGCCCAGACTAAATATTATTTGGAGGGTTTTTGTGAGATTATGGTTTGGATTTATATTGCTTTCACCAGTGTGAATGGGCATCAGCCAGTTGATTGAAGGTGTGACTAAAACAGGAATAGTGGCAGGAGGAATTCACTCTTACTGCTTCCTGCCTGACTGGGTGAGTAGACAGCCCATCTCATCTTTTCTGGCCTTTGAAATGTGATTTACTTGATTGTCTCCCCTGGTTCTCAGGCCTTTGGATTTGAACTGAATTAGCGTCCTGGCTTTCTGGTTGCATTTGATAGACAGTGGAACCCCTCTGCCTCCATAATTTTTCTGACTTATATCTATCATCTATCTATCTATATATCCATCATCTTCTATCTATTGATCTGTTATCTATCTATATATCTATCATCTACTATGCATCTATTTATACATCCATCTATTCCAGCAGTTCTCAACCTGTGGGTTGTGACCGTGGTGGGGGTCGAATGACCAAAACACAGGGGTAGCTTAAAGCCATTCTGAATCATAACTGTAGCAAAATTATAGCTTTGAAGTAGTCATCAAAATTTTTTTTTGGTTTGAGGTCACCACAACATGAGGAACTATATTACGGGGTCATGGCATTAGAAAGGTTAAGAACCACTGATCTATTTTCATTCTGTTTCTTTGACAGCCTTGATTAATACACCTAGCTATTAAATTCATATCATGTTCAAACAGCTGGATACTCTCAAAATTTTTACTTTGTCTCTAAGTTATTTCTAAATACATTAATATTGGTATCATGTAATACAGCTATCATAAGGCTCAATATAAATGAGTGTCCGGGACACTGAAGGTGAAGCAGACTTGTCAGTGAAAGTGGGGCTCTGCACTGAGTCCAGGATCTGTTTTGAAGTCGCTATTGTTCTTGGCTCAGCCTAGAAATTGGATTATTGCTCTTCATACCACTGGGAGGCCTGCAGCTCAACCTCTGACCCAAGCTATCACAGAAGATAGGAAAACATAAACTGAAAATTGTAACAATGCTCTTCAAGTTCAACACAGAGATAGTAAGAATCCTAATCATCACTGAGAGATTACAAGATGCTAATGTACAATTTCGAAGGGAAAGGGGTTGGAAAAAAAAAAAAAAAAAGAAAAAAGAAAAAAAAGGACCACTGCCCTTTATCAGCTTTTTGTATTTCATGCTTTCAACTCCAAATGGGGTGCTATGGCTCTGGGAGGCTGGAGGAGTTGGCACTTTGGCTTTCATTATTCTGCAGCAGAAGGACAAGGACTGCAGCCTCTGTGAGTTTCCTTTGCAAAGTTCAACCTCTGCCTTGTCTGTAGAGACACATAAAATCCTGCTAGTCCACAACAGAAACTAAGTCCACTGGCCATGCTGATCTCTGTCAGCAGAACAGTTTCTAACAGGAGAGAAACTTGTCTTTTGGACAAGTCTGTGCCTGGAACTTGGTTAAAATGCAAAGACATCAACTTCCTTAGCAATGCAAACTGAAGTCCTTGGTATGCAAAAGCTGTGAAGTATCATAAAAAACCTCTTCCAACCAAGGTGCCATTTTCAAAATTTGGTGAGGGAATATTCATATAAACTGTTATAATTGTTGGAAGTTCATTCCTTCGCCATTCATCACAAAATAACAGTCTCCGATATCTGTAATTTCAAATTCAACAAGATATCTTTGCTCTCCACAGAGAAAACTGTTTCATTTTATTGCAAGAGGAAGCAACTAACATTTAATCCAAATGTTCTTCATTTCTTATTTTTCATTTTTTGTTTGAATTTTACCCATCAGTTAGATGAGTAAGGTTAAGGCTTAAATTTTGAAGGCATATAAAACATGTAATCAAAAAAAAGTCATTCTTGAACTAAGTAGCTCAGTGGTAGAGCACATGCTTAGCATGTGTGAGATTCTGGACTCAATCTCCACCACCAGTGCGGAGAAATATTCTGTTTCTCTGACTACAAAAAAGATGTTAGCATTCAATATTGACCCTGTTTACTTCCCATATGATTTAATCTTCTAGGTTCTTTTTAAAGTAATATTAAAGTATATGTTACCTAACATTTACCAAATACGAGCCAGTTAGCATCCCCATAACTCACATTGGTTTTCACATCACGCTGTCTCATCTAACTGAATAGCTTTTATTAACATTGGGTCCTGCGGCAATGTGGTGCTCGCTTGACAAAGTGAGAGCTTAATGTTTATCCGGGCTCCGTTTACCCTAAGGCTAACATTGCTTGCCTAGCACACTTCCTTTGGTTGATAACAGCACAAGCTTGAAAAGAGATGTGACCAGAGCAGTTATAAGGGATCAAAGATGGTCACAATTTCATGTTTGTTGGGATAAAGGAAGAAAGCCAAGGGGCTTCAAATGTTCTTTTTATAAAATTATTTTTATCTCACATATAAATTTTTTAAAATTCCTAAAATGAGAAATAGCATGAATGGAAAGTAAATATCCTTTCCCTAAGAGTATTGTGAAAGTACAAAATCTCTCCAGCTGAGAGATTTATATTTTTCATTTTTTTAAAATTAAAAATCACATCTTTGAGAAGTTAAGGGAGGGGAGATTGGTGGAACCTCGGTAATACCCAGTTACCAAAAGGCGTCGGCAGTATAAAGTCAGGAAATGTCAAAGTTGATCATCTTGCACTGTAATACTCACTTGCCTCATTAACCACACATACCAGTTTTTCCTTATTCCTTAACTGAGAGTATACAATGAATTTTACCTGCTTCTTTGCTTTATATTATTCTACAACATTTGGAATGACTATCACAGCGCCTGTCACACAGTGATTACTCATTAAATGCTTGTTGAATAAAAAAATGAAAGAAAGAAAGAAAGAAGAGTATATGTATAACATGAGAATAAAAAGCTCATGTTAAGTTTCATCACAGATTTCTGCCAGATGATCAGTTTCTTTCTTTCTTTCTTTCTTTCTTTCTTTCTTTCTTTCTTTCTTTCTTTCTTTCTTTCTTTCTTTCTTTCTTTCTTTCTTTCTTTCCTTGGTACTGGGAGTTGAACTCAGGATGGGAAACTTGCCAGGCAGGTTCAATGCCCTTGAGCTATACTCCAACCCTATAAATGTAGTCTTTTTTTTTTTTTTTTTTTTTTCAGAACCAGGGATTGAACTCAGGCCTTTACACTTGCCAGAGAAGCAGTTATTCTACTGAGCTATCTCCCTAGCCCTATAAATGTAGTCTTAAGAGAACTCACATGAGTGCATTTATCTTTTATTCATCCCACTTCAGCCAGTGCTTCAGGGACAGAGGTCTGGGGCTCTGCTGTACTCCTGTTGGACTTCATCCTTCCAGGCACTTCAGAAAATGAGAAGGACAAAAAATACATCCCCCACACTTTCTCTTCTTCCAACTTGTCAAGGAAAAGACTGACATAAAACAGATCCTACTGCTTCTCACTATCTAATGGGATCCTATGAAGAGCTTTTGTTGCTGCAAAGACTGTAACTTTGGGAGGCAATGCAGCAAGCATGGGCATTGTAAGAGACTGCTTTTCAAAGCATTGTTGAGCACAGTATGAAGGACCACCAGTCTGTTCCATCTCCTGGTGAATTGTGAACATTTGTCTTAAGTGATTGGCCTTACAGAAATGTTTTTCCAGGAAGAGCTAGAGGGAAGTGATGGAGTGGTTGTATTCGGGGCCTTGCAAAAGGGTGCTTTTATCTTGAGTTTCCTGTTAGCAGATGACTTTCTCTGTGTGAACTAGAATTTTAGTAAGATGGGACACCCTCACTCAAGGATTTCCATGTTAGAGCTCTCTTTTTCTTATTCACACATAGAAAAATTTAAAGTAAGCTGCTGGTCAAGTGCATAAATTTCTTTTCTTTTTTTTTTTTTTTTTTTTTGGAATACACATTGTGCCCACACCTTCAGGGAAGAATGTAAATTACAAGTTTCACTCTGCATTTATCAAAACGCAATCAATAACTTAAAAGATATGGCTTAGGAATATGTGCCAATTTAACCCCTAGGGAAACCATTTAAATAGATCATAACATGTGGACCATCTTCTGGAGGTGGACAACATAGTGATACAGGCCCTGGAGACCTGTGTTATGCACTTCCACAATACAGAGGGTGCTCCATTGCTCTGGAAAGACTCATGTGACTTAAAGAGATAGAACAATGGGCTTATGATAACAGATTAGGGTTCTCATAGTGAGATCTCTAAGAGAAGCACAGATATGAAAATATTTTTAAAACATCTTGAAGAGAAATTGAAGTTTACTTCAACAATATTTTCCTCCTGATATCATAATGGAATTTATTTTTATATCTGTAACAGGCCAGTAACTGATTTGGTTACTATATTCATTACTAACCATTACCAGTAACTAAACGACAATAATGCTACTAAATTAGTATGTGCTTTAAAGGGTGTTGACATGTAAGTCCTAATGGATTACTTATTGGCAATGGCTGATTACTACTCATTTATTAGCATATATAATATATGTATGTATTATATCTATATCTATATCTATCTCAAAAACTTCACTGAGCTGAGTATGGTCATGTATGCATGTAGTCCCAGCACTCCAGCACTTTTGGAGGCTAGAGCAGGAGGATTTCAAGTTTGATGTCTGCCTGAAAAGCTTAGCTAGGCTCTGTCTCAACACACAAATATTTAAAAGGAGGCCAGAGATGTTATCCACCAGTAAGGTACTGGGTTCAATCCCTCACACTGCAAAAACAAACAACTTCCATTAGCACACTGCATGTTTGAACAATAAGAGAAGTAATTCATTAGGTTCAATTATGGGAGCTGAGCCACCTGATGGAATTGGAAAATGGGAACATGGACAGTCTGAGGGCTCAGAACAGGATGCTCAGACTGAACTAATTCAGCAAATCTTTTTTTTTTTTTTTTTTTTTTTTTTGTCTTTTTGAGACAGGGTCTCACTATGCAGTTGAGGCTGGCCTTGAGCTCACTTTTGTAGCCCAGGCTGGTCTCGAACTCGCACCAATCCTCCTGCCTCAGCCTCCCGAGTGCTGGGATTACAGGCGTGAGCCACCACGCCCGGCAGCAAATCTTATTAAGTGCTTCCATGTGTATTTGCATCTATTTCTACCTTATCTTATGTAACATTCACCAGCTACCATCAAAAGATGTTCAATTTCTATGCAATCTAAAGGTTCTATAGAATATTTTTAAGACATTGAGTGAGAGGTTAGATGACGGTGTATACTATAAACCTCCTGCAGCTAGTTTTCCATGTTTCTGGAAACTACAATGAAACTGCAGATTGAAAAGTAGAGGAGTGATACAGGTCAGGAACACAGGCAGGGTTTTGAGCCTCTGGAAGGGAAACGTGCTTGAGAAAGGCACCAGCCAAAGTTACTAATGCACATGCTACTGGATAGTCCTCATCTATTCTTTCTCCACTCTACTTCCCCATATTCCACCACCACATTCTGTTGCTTTTCTCCTTCTTAAGTATTTTCACCAGAGGATCCATAGGAAACACAACATAACTCTGTAATAGAAGAGCACTGGGAATAAAAATAGTCTAAAACTAGATAAGTTGTTGGCCAAAGTACGCTTGTATACCACACTGAGCTATCTCCCAAACATAACCAACCTCTTCTTAACTTCACACAGTTTTTAAAGAGACTATTTCACTTCATAAATTATTACTTGTGTAATTTCAATCGCAGGCTTTGTGTGTCAGCACCCTTTGAAGCACTTAATCATTTATTAGCATTTGACATGTTTCTCTAAAAATAATCAACTATAGCACATTAGCCACACACATATAACCGTATATGGTTTCTTTGTGAAATAAAGGACATAGCTCCCTGGCCTGGAGACAACTGGGTCTTGGCCGTGTTATCCATTTGTGTAACTCTGAAAATAACCTTCCATCTTGAACAGCTCACATTAAGTAAGCAAAGCAAAAATCTAAAGCCTTTGATAGATAAAGCCTTACGTGATTGAAAGGAACATTACCATGACATTTTAGAGGCTTGGATTTATGGAAGGACCAAGTGACACATCAAAGGCAAACACGAGACATACCACAAAGTCAACTGGGGAATCTTTCATTGCCCAGGCCACCCTGTTTGCTAACTCCTTTGAAACAGGACTTGGTGTCTAACAGGTGAAACTGGGAGTACGAAATCTTGAGTTGCTGTGTTACCTCAATTCTGCTACTGATCTGCTCTTTGGTTCAATAACCATGAGCACAGGGCTCAAGCTTCCCTTCTTTCCAGTGGAAGGAGCCGCTGACCTTCTGTGTTCTGTGTATTATTATCGTCTACAAGCATCAATCTGCCTTCAACTGTTGTAAGCACTCTGCTCAGTGGATTTTGAGATATTTGTTTGACCTGTTAACCAGAGCTCATAGTTTCTTTTTTGATTAATGCTTGAAAACATAATATTTCAATGTTCTTAATGGTGCTTCTTAAATTTAGTTACTTGAAATAAATTTCAAAAGTACATGTGCTCCATTTTTGAAGCAAAATTGTTCTACCATTATGTACCTGTTTCTATTACTAAAATATCTTACTATGATATCTAAGTTATTTGATGAATAAGGTGAAAAGTGTTATTAAACTTGGTGATGAGAATAGTGTTACTAAATTTGGAGAAAACCAGCTTCCCTCCTTGTGATGCTTTTATTTCTTGTATTGCTATTAAACATTTATTTCTATTTGCTGATGTGGCAAATTATAATTTAGAACCACATTTAATGATGGTGTTTCATCAACTCTTAATTTTAACTATGAAACTAGTGAATTGTACATAGATTTGTTAAGTCCCAGAAGTCATCTAGAGAAAAAGACAGTGAGAAAAATAAATTTGTTCAGAGAGAAAATTCTGATTGTGACATAAGAACAAAATGCCTGATAACCTACTAGTGTTACTTCACTGAGAGCTCATTCGGGGTGTATTCTGCAGCTCCACATTTCAACATGTCAGCATTTCAATATCACATGCATCCCCATTTGAGCAATTTAAGTGTTAAATTTGCCTGTTTTTTTTTTTTAAACTGTAAAAGCAGCTTCCTTGCTGCTTATAGTGGCCTATAAGTCTTGACTGCGGAACAACTAGAGCAAAAGCACTCTGATGGGCCATTCTCCTAATATTTAGCTGACCACTAGACCCTGGATTATATTTCCATCTTAAACAAACCAATGAAGTACCAATATCTACCTTATTGCTTTACATAATTCTTAAAAATTTACATACTTTGGAAAGTTTACATATAAAAGAGGGTATATTTGAGGCCCATATTGACTCAGAATTGTAGCACAGAGTTAAATTGTTGAAAGAAGTCCAGAAACATTTGCTTGAGAAATTTTAATTTTTTCATACTCATCTCCAAGGGTTTTCTAATGTCATCACTCAACCAATCCAGGTGAAACCAACATTAAAAAGAATCCCTATAGCCACCATACATTCAGCTCTTTAGCTTCCTTCACAGACTTGGCTTTTGTGCCAGCGCTGCCACAGCTGTATCTAGATAATAGATTTCATGTCCAGCGTGTATCTAGATGAGCTCACATTTTAACACATGTAAGAAGGACATAGTAAATAGCTTCCAAGTAAGAAATGCACTCTCATGGATATTTCTACATTGGGTTTTGGTTCAGGTAGATTTACATATCATGTAAATATTGGGCATGGTGTCTCAGACACATGAGAAGTCCCTATCTATCTATCTATCTATCTATCTATCTATCTATCTATCTGTCTGTCTGTCTATCCATGTGAGGGCTAGCCTCATAGCTCAGCAGACTAAAGTGCCTGCTTAGGTAGAGCACAGCAGCTGGGTTCCATCCAGGGCATGTTGAGACTGTGATTGAGACTGGGTATGGTGGTGTGCACATGTAATTCCAGCACTTGGGAGGCTGAAAACAGGGGAATCACTAAGAGTCTGATTTACATAATAAGATCCTGTAGATCCTGTCCTAAATACAGAAAAGAAAAGAAAAAAAAAAAGAAAAGAAAGAAAGAAAGAAAGAGAGAAAGAAAGGAAGAGAGAAAGAAAGAAAGAAAACTATCTAGGGGCTGGGGAGATAGCTCCATGGCACAAGTGCCTGCCTAGCAAGTGCAAGGTCATGAGT
>PVJA010009503.1:0-60628 GCA_004027025.1 Myocastor coypus
AAGAGTCACAGACATGGTTGTAGAATCTCCTCCTGAGGAATGCCATCTCTGGTGTTTACACTGTTGTTTGTAGTGCTACACTTTGTTTGGCTTTGTCTTATTTGTTAGCTTTGGAACAATTCTGAGGATCCTTAGTTCAGGGTTTTAAATAATTATGTCTAGAAATTCATATTGATAAATTGATTACAGAATCGATAACTAGTATGCCCTAAGAAGTGATTGCTATGTCATGCAACGCTTGGAATCTTTAAATTGACTTATAACTTAAACTGCCGTAAAGAATAGAGATTCCTCAGTAGGACAGAAGGACTACAGAGAAGGTAGCGAGGAGAGCTCTTAACTCTGTAGTCTTTTGTTTCAGAAAACATAAACTTTGTTCTAATTTGCTGTACACATCTGATATCTGCTTCATACTTTAATTTAGACTCATTTTATTTGTAATATCTAGTGGCTAATTAAACCACAGTATTTTAAAAGCACTGGCCTAGAACAGAGCTGTCGTATTTACCCTTGAGATGTGAACGAAATTTTTTTCTTGAAAGAGTACCGCCTTCACTTAAGCGTGGGGCCCGATGACGTCGCGCACTGCCTTTGCACCACTGCTGCTTTCCTGCTCGGCATGTCAGCACCGCGGCAGCATCTGCTTCCTAGTGAGCGCCTTCAGCTGTTCGAGCTACAACGGAGCCGGCCCTGATACTCTGCGGCTTTCCTGCTTCTCAACTTGCAACTGTTTCTCTTCCCAGCTTTTTGGTTACTCTCATAGATTCTGAATGCGATGTTGGGCCCTGCTTCTTCTCCGCTAAGCCAGAATCGGGCTCCACGTAATTCTGCCATGCAGACGCTCACGACCTAGCATGGTGTCGCACTTGACTGTCGGTGACACAATTATCCTCCCAGTCTTTTTCTTGTTAGAGTCCTAGTTTCTGTGTTTACTAACCTTTTTTTTTTTTTAAATGATTTAGTACAGGATGGACAGAGACTAAAGGGTCTCACTAGGTAGATTGTACTCCTAGTGATTTTTGCTGTTTTCAACCTCCTGAGCGCTAGGATTAAGATGTGCGCCACCGAGCTCCATTGCATCTCCTTGAGCCCCAGGGGCGGGGCTGGCATGGCACTGCATTTGCTAATTTAAAGCCAAAAAAATTCACTCATTTTGCTGACCACCATATCACCAGCCCTAAGCCTGATGTTGAACCTCCCAGGTTCAAAAAGCAAGTGTTGAATAACTGCACGAACAGAACTGTCTCCTCCGTCTAGAGCAGTGGTTCTCAAACTTTCTAATGCCGTGACCCTGCAATACAGTTCCTCATGTTTCGGTGATCCCCAAACCAAAAAATAATTTTAGTGGCTACTTCAAAACTGTAATTTTGCTACAGTTATGATTCTGAATGTAAATACCTGATACACATTATGTATTCTCATTGCTACAAATCAAACATAATTTAAACATAGTGCTTAATCATGAAACAATATTTAATTATATGTTGACAAATATTTATTACTAATTCCAATAAATGACATTTCACCATGGCATAGCATGGGTTTAAATATAACAACCATTCCAAATAAATAGCATTTTCCGATGGCTTTAGGCAACCCCTGTGTTTTGGTCGTTCCACCTCCACTGAGGTCACGACCCACAGGCTGAGAACCACCGGCCTAGAGTTACCCTCAGCTTTGTTCTCGAGATACAAACCCCTAAGACACGAAGGCGATTTTCTTTCTGTGTAAATCACGTTCCTTCCCATATTTCTACCAAATATCGTGAGAACACCAGCCTGCTTTTTGAAAAAGTAAAAATTACTTAAAATATCTGACTTTCATGATCCCCTTTCTCATTAATCTTACTGCTGCCACATACCTACCTTCGAAAACACTTCTCAATGCAGAGAATACCACCAAGAGTTTTGTATGAATTAAGTACTAACGTAAGAAACACCTTCCAGGTATCCTGTTACTTGAACATAAGTGTATTGCGTTCACTTTATGCTTTATACTTAGAATATTTAAGGGAAGGAGAGAGCTTAGTATTGTCCGGATGTTGTAAGCACGTTGACTCGCTTGCCCTGATAAGAGATTTGAGAATGCATGTGTTGTTTTGAGAGAAGCACAAGTTAGCCTTAACGAGGCTAACCTGGAAAGACCTGGGGTTGGATTATCACACCTTTCCATGGAGCGATAGTTCTCAGCAAAGCAAGTTGATCTTACATTTATATCTTCCAAATTTTTGGTGTAGCTTCCTTTAAAAGTAGTACTGAAAAGTAAAACAAAAGCAAACAAACAACAACAACAACAAAACACCACCAGCCTGGGTAGTAGCTTTAAGAATTGGAACACTAGAGGGCCAGTAGGAAAAAAAAATTTCCATGTTAGATCTAGCTTTTAGGAAACAGAGTCTGAGAACCTATCTCATGGCTGCATCCCAATAAATGCATATTTATTCTCTTTAATATCCACCTGCCAATCATCTGATTTCGAGAAAAAGCAAATGCTAAGTTATATATTCTGGGCTAAGAGGACTACATGCTCTGCTTCTGTGTATTTACACAGAAGTCTGTTTACATTTTGGATCCTGAAAAGACACATAGCAAGTTATTTGGCAGGCCATCACATAGATGAACAGTTTATCTTTTCAAATAATACATTCTAAACTACTCAAGTTTCCAAAAATTATAGGATAATTTGGAGTATGGTTTTCCCCACTCTAGGATGATATGTTCATGTGGAGGACTCAGATTTGTATCTGTTGTTTAATATTAATTTCTTCATTTGCCTGCCACTAAATAGGCCTTGCTGTATTGTTATGTTCTTATTAAAATAGAATGCAGTCTATATTTGGTAGCAATGTATAATTTGGTACTCTTTTATAGCAACCAAAGCTTTAAATTTTATGTGGACAGGTATAAATCTCTGGGGCATGACTTCCCAGGAGTGCTCGATAGTTTCTCCACAAACCTTTTCTTTCTCCCCTGTACAAACCCTCATAAGAACATGAGAGTTTTCCTAATGGAGTAGGCCGTGTACATAAAAAGGCATCTTCACTCCATTTCCTATTGATTTCTAGAGGTCAAACCTCTGGTACTTTTTGAAATCACGGGTTAACCTCGTTTCCTGAAAGAGAATTGCACTGGGAATGGTATTTCCATTTTTTAAAGTAATGTGACCAAAGGAACGAGGATAAAATGGAGCGTGATAGTAACCTATGGCTCTTGAGAGAATTCTTGATTTGATAAAAAACAAAAAACAATTTTCTCAATTCACAGGGAGGAGAGAGAGGGAGAGGTACAGAGGAACAAGGAGAGGGAGACTGAGATTGCCAGAGACTTGTGTGGGGAGAGAGAGAGAGAGAGAGACAGAGACAGACAGATGGACAGAGACAGAGACAGAGACAGAGACAGAGACAGAGACAGAGACAGAGCATAGCAAGCATGTTTCAAACAGCTCCTGAAAACCTTTTCTCTATAGAACACGAGAAGTGCAAGGTCGGCGAAGTCACCGCTTCCTTCCACACTCTCGATGCTTCAGTTTTATTCCTGTTCAAATAAAAACTTCCCTGTTTCAGTCAAATGAGAGAAATGATATTCAAGGCAAAGCTGTCCATCCCATGCTGTGATGGTGAAGGCAGTGGTTGAGTGCTCTGACCTTATAGCGCAGCGATTGTGTCAGCGGCTCTCACCATCTTGGGTGTAATGGCCGGGCAGATAGTTTGTCTGTCACGTGAAGAGTTCCTGGGCTTGGGCTCCGTAGCGTAACCTTTTCTCATGTCTGCAGCTTCCATTGCCCCTGATGACTCTGGAACGTAGCAGCAGTGTTGTTTAGAAATTCATTCTTATTCTTGTTTGAATCCTAACAAGAAGGAAGCCTTAAAAAGTTTTTCTCACTTGAGAGAAGAAATAGAAAAAGAAAATCACCTTTCACTCTAATCTTAGTCTCTCTCTGAATCCCAACGAAATCTACCCTTGTTATTTCCCAGCATAAACTTCTAAATTCCGTTGAATACACCTGTCAAAGAGCTATTGGGGTAGTAACTGAGAGAATGCCTGGTGAAAGCAGTAAGGAGGCTGGGAGGAAGGGCGGGCGCCCGAGCCCTTTATTTCCTGAGTACCTTTTGCTTCTCATTTTTCTTAGCTGCCTAAGAATTTAACTTTACCTCTTGATAACCTTTTATTCCATCCTCCCCCACACTAATCTCTTCTCCAGTTCGGAACTTTCGCTCATGTTTTTCTCTCTGCCTAAGATACTCTCTTCTCAATTTCCTGTCTCCACCTGAATTTCACCTCTCAGAAAGCTTCATAGTCACTCTGTGTAGAGTTCGTCTTCGGTTCCAGCACCCACAGCACTGCCTCATTTTGAGTGCAAGAACAGAGGGGAGGAGCCTCAGGATTGCTTGTGGAATCTGTGCCTTCATGTTTTGAATGATAAACTAGGGAATTTCAATGTCACATCATATGTGGGGAACCATAAAATGCTACTGATGCTTAAGCCTCCTTCTCAGTAACCACCCTCGGGGAGGCCCAGGCATCAGGCTTGCTTAGCAGTCTCTGGATAATTCTGATTTTATTTCATTTTTTGTGGTATCAGGGATTCAACTCAAGACTTTGCACTTGCTGGGCAAGTGCTTATTCTACTGAGCTATCTCCCTGGTCCTCTGGATAATTCTGAATCCTGTCTGAGAGGAGCAGCTGAGCCCTGAGCTACACTACCTCTAGCTGGCTTTACTGCCACTGTATAGCCAAGAAATAGCGCAGGAAGGGGCAGGTTGCCCACTGATGAGATGTGAGTGTTTGCATTATGTCTGACTTATTGCTGGCATTCTAGTGGCTTTGTGTGCCAAAATAGTACATAAAGGAGACAGAACTCTTTTCAACAGAACTCTAAAGGAATACTTCCAAATGTAACTCTGCTACAGTTCTAAATAGAAGCCAAATCCTGGTGTTCCCCCTTTCCTTTGTTGAAAACAAGACATCCATTTTCCCTTCATTTTTCACTGGAGAGAATGTTTTGAGCATGTGTCTCCTGAAATATATAAAAAGTAATAATGTGAGTGTGTGCATGCGTGTGTGTGTGTGTGTGTGTGTGTGTGTGTGTGTGCGTGTGTGATTTCTCATCTGAATGAGAATCTGTCAGTATAGTCACCACAAGGAAGTATTCTCTGCTTATTGAATGAGATGTTTTTAAGTGTATAAACTTCCTATTTTCAGCAAAATGTTTTATTTTTGAACATTTATTTGTATTTTTTGTGTACAATTTTTTGCAAAATGGGTGACTCTATTACACATTAGGTCCAAACTTAGTAAAGTCATGTGTATAAATTTAAGCTGGGATAAGAAAAAACATTTGATAGATATTTATTGAAATAAAAGTGAATGAAAGAATCCATCATGAATAAAATATCAACAGTTTAAGTAAAGATCATGACTATGTTGAGAAGCTACATCAGAGTCGAAGATAAGGTTTTATGTATTTTAATAGAAATTCTTCTAGATCATTATAATTAATAAAACATGTTTAAATAGCACTATTTTATGCTTAATATTTTATGTCTAAGAAAGTGGAATGTATCGTAAGTTTAAATCAGCTAAGTATGATTCCAATTATTTTCAACTCTCTTGGTCCAGAAAGCTTGTCCACAGGTCAATTTTTTTCCACTCAACAAGAGATTGGTAAAGAAGTAGAATTTAGAATATGATTGATGAGTTTATATCCATTTGATCCATAGTATATAAAATATCTTCACAAAGCACTCTGATGTATATAGTAAGTGTTTTATTCATTAATTCAACCATTCTTCAAAAGTAAATATATGACACTACTAAGGCTAATTCAAGTCTCAGGCAAAAGATAAAAAAATCAAATAAAGATGGTTTTTATATATTTATAACGAAAAATTGATACTTATGGTTTTTTAAATGTCATATAGTACCAACATAAATGTGCAAAAATGTAAGAATATCATTATGCACCATAACTTTAAGATTAATATCTTAATATTCACATAAGACAGAAAATTTAACATAAGAAAATTTTAATAATAGAATAGATGGGATATTTACTGGTTTGATATTATCTTGGCCAATTTTTAAAGCATGCAGTAATTTTTTAAAGCCGCAAGTACAAAAGCCATTCCCTGATGGTGAACAATGAGAGCAGAAATCATGTTTTGTTTTGTTTGAGCAAAGGACTTGCTCGGTCGTTCAAGCTAGCCTGGAACTCGCTATGTAGCCCAAGCCGGCCTCAAATGTATGACCTTCCTCCAGCCTCAGATTCCAATGATGGGATGGCAGGCATACACCACCGCACCCAAAAAAGTACTTTAAGCAAAAAGGAAAATCAAAATTATATCCTAAGTTTGCCAAAGAAGTCCTTATAATCAATTAATGTTTATTCCACCTTAAAATATGTAGAAAAATTTGAGTCTATGAGTCTATAATTAGAAACACAGCCAGGAAGTCAGCCGCTTATCCAGGGTACGATGTCAAGTCCACCAGCAGCTCTGAAATATTTTACGGATCATAACAAATGTATGTTTACAAAATTAATTACGAAAATATACTATATTATGCTGGAGGCCATTTTTCATAATAGTTGCTAATGATGAATTTTTAAAATTGTGAGGTTAAAACAATGAAGCTAGGAGCACAAAGAGAAGAATAGCCCTTTCTTATCACTTCATCGTGAGAATGGCAGGACACTGTTGGTGTTAAATTTCTTTTCTCCCTTTGGAAATCTGCTAAACTGGAAAACTATATGCCTAAACAGCAAAGACAGCAAAAAGCAATTGCTGTGGAAACTTTTAATCATCCTTATTTCATTTATGTGGATTCATCTTCAAGATGCAATCTATATATTGTGTGTCATTGCCTTATAAAATTCCATGATGTCCTAAAGAGTCTGTAAATTGATCCTTTGGGGTATATGTTTTGTAAGCCATTCTATGTATCATATCACTCTAGATGTCTACCTATAAATAAGATAACATCATTTTTTTTTTTGAGACAGGGTCTCCCTATGCAATTCAGGCTGGCCTTGAGCTCACTTTTGTAGCCTATGCTGGTCTCAAACTCACCCCAATCCTCCTGCCTCAGCCTCCCAAGTGCTGGGATTACTGGTGTGCACCACCACACCTGGCTATAGCATCACAATTTAGAAAGTGAAAGGAACAAGGGAAAACATATGGTGGGACCATCTTCCTAAAGGAGGTGTGAACTGCCAGTGGGCGTCACAGCTGTCCAGCACACTGCAAATCACAATGAACAATGAACGAATGTGAGACTGGCCTAATAGTATTGTTTTCCATAGGAGAAATACCATGTAGACTTTCAGATACTCATGCTTATAAAACCACTTACCTACTGTCCTCATCATTTTAAATACTGAGACCTAAGATCATAGCTCTGAAACTGCAATGTGAGCTGTTTTCTGTTAGAAATTTGTAGTGTCTTATTTTTAGCGAAAAAATTTAGACTTTACTGAAAGGAATAGTTAATCTTTAATTGTTTCATCCGTCTTCTATGCCTATATTTGGTGATCTGAGCAACAAATTTGGTGGTAAGAAAACATAATGTAACTAACATTGTTAATTTTCTAGTTTTGTTTTGAAATTCTGTACCATTTGTATTCATTTTAATGAGAAAAAAATAGTAATGAAACAGTTTCAAAAGATGCCAGTAGGACCTTTGCTAATTACAATGACTAACACATTGCATATTGTTGTGTTGGTACTGGTTATTCAGAGGACAAGATGCAGACAAGGTGTCTTGTCTTGCCTAAGCAACGTTAGTACAGACCTTTCTTCTCAATGAACTAAGAGAAGGTAGCTGTGTATCTATACTATTTTATAAGTGCCTTTTTCCCACTACAAAATGGTCCTTCATTTATATCCCCATCTTTTGTTTCGCTTTGTCAGAGATGGGTGTTCCACATATGGCTTCTCTAATAACAGTGGAATGCCCACCTCTGCAGGGTCTTAAAAAGCAAAGCCATATTGAGCCAGAGGCACAATCAGGAGCTATCCAAGGACCTGGCTGTTAGGCTCAGTCTCACTTTGAAGGCTGATGGCACTCGTGCTAGTAGCATCACAAAAGTAAGTACAGCCCTTTGCTACTGCTTCTCACTCCCACTGTTTACCCTTAAAGATCTACTAGGGCTTCCCTGTAGCCTGCAGGTAATCCACAGAGGTGACAGGGGAGCGCTTGGTTATCTACTTTTAGCCTCCAGGACTGTGTACAGAAAGAGCTTCTCATCCACATTGAAGCGTCAGCACACTCATTAAATCCCATAGAAAACAGAAGTGCTTGGCTGCTAGAGAGTCTCACTGTGTGAAACCAGTTGTGCGGCTCGCTGGCCTGTGAAGAGAATGGGAGCTCTTAGTATATGGCGCTGGACTGCATCATAGCAGGAAGACGGCTAGAAACAGCAGGGGAGAATTTTCTCCTTAACTTCACAGTGCTGCTTGTTGTTTTCTTTTTTTTCTGGCTTTTTCCATTTTGCAGGCATCTATCTGCTAATCTGAGCAGCTAATTTGAATATAACACTATGCAATGCAACAAATACTATCAAATCCATGTCACTCTGTTTAGTGAAATTTTATATCATTTGTAATCTTTCTTTTTCAATATCACTTAGTATTCTCTTTTAAAAAAAGAAACAAAATAAAAAGATTTGGACCTAGTTTTCATAGTTTTAAGATTCTCTGAAAAGCATTTAAAAAAAAAACATGTGATTAACTTTCTGAGAATAGGTTTATGCTAAGGACTTTTTATTTACTTGTATGTATCTGGTACAGGGTCTCACTATGCAGCTAGCACTCCTAGTGATACCCCTGTTTTCGGCGTCCTCAGTACTGGAATTATAGGTATGTGCCACCACGCCTGGTCTCAGTGGCTGGCTCAGCACGCCCCAGAGCAGGGCCGGCATGACATAGGGTGTTGGGGATTGAATCCTTGTCCCTATACTTGCCTAAGCAAGGGCTTAGATCACTGAGCTGTCTCTCTAGCCCTGTACTAAGGACATTAAAATACATGCTTTTACAAACTAACTTAATACTGTCTACAGTGCTTTGATGCATGCCACTGCTGCTCCCTTCAATCATTTTCTTATGCTACCAGAATTCTAGAAATATGTATGCTGGCATTGTGCTTTGGCAAAATACTGTTTGGTTCCAGCAAGACCATGTTATGCACATGTTAATACAGCATCAGACAGAATAAAACATCAACCTATATCAACCATTAAATTTTTTTGTCTGTTTATAGAGGTGTCTAGTGAGGCTCCCAGGAAGCTCTTGAATATGAACATCCTTTATGTCTGAATATGTGCTAAGTGCCTGAACTATCTGTCCTTCCATTACACAGCTACAAGGCCTTAAACTTGTCCCTGCCTACTGCTAAAAGATTGTCCTGCCTGTGATAATGGCCACATGGTCTCCTCCATGGACTCTGAAGGTTGAGGTGGAGATTGCTTCACCAGCTTTGTAGACTTCCCAGGATTTGGTGTGCGACTGGGCTTCCCATCTTCTAGCCCAGCCTCTCAATTTACATTACAGCCAAATTGGTCTCTAGCAGCAAGGCCACCCACAGGTCTCTGTTAATGCTTTTTGATCTGCTCAGAGTACATTTTTTTCAGTTTTTTTTATATATCTGTTGAACATTGCACTGAAACAAATAGATCACGTTGGTATCGCATGTGCATCTGCCTGGGCACAGAGGTGCACATATAAACAGTGGCACCTAGGCGTGGAAGGCTTGGGAGAGACGTCCCCAGGGATGGGATAGCTCTTACTTCTCCCACAGGCAGCTCCGGATAGTCCAGGAAGGGAGCCCCGGAGAGCTGCAGGCCTTTAGGTGGAGGGTCATAACATGAAGTGAGACAGGGTCTCTTTCCTAACTTCTGTGGCACTGTATTTATAAAAATAAGGAAGATCCAAGTGGTACAACAGATATTGTCAAAGAAAAAGAAATTGCTGAAAAGGAAAGAACAACTGGGATGGAAGTAAGGAGAAAAGAAGGAAAAGATATTCGATAGATGATAGGTAGATAGATACTAGTTAAGAAAATGTATCACTAATTTTCATTAGCTCATGGAAATAAACAATTGACATTTATATTGCTGGATCCACCTTACATGCTTGTATCTGGTAATCTTAGCAACTAACTTTGAAAATAACAATATGCAATATGATAACCACTATTTGTTACCTACCACCTTGTTTTGAAATTCTGCAACATTTATGTTGTTATTTTATTCCCTTTAAAAACAAATGAACAAAATTTTAAACAAAGAAATTTAGCAATATTATGTCTCTGGCACAAGATCATTATTTCACTATGACTCAGGAATTTATATTAGGTTCAAAATAACTAATAATTATTATGGTTTGATGTCCCCTGATGTACTCGCCGGTAGAGATCCTGGGGTGACTGGATCAGGGTTTGGCTGCCAGGGAGTTTCTAGCCACCTGGGAGGCTGGGAGGGGAAAGCTGCTCAGGGGGCGGGTCTCTAGGGCGTGGTCTGCAGAGCGCTGGCTCCCTCCCTCCTGGCCTGATTGGTCTGTGCTTCCCGTGGCCCTGCGCAGCGCTGTGTGTGGGGCTACCTTGGAGCCAGCTGACTACAAGCTGAAGTAACAGACAACTGAATAATTGCCTTTGATGCCGCAAAATAACACTCTTAAATTCATTTTTCCATGACTTTAAGAAATTTCACAAAGATTTCCGTCTTTGGCTATCACAACTGTCACTGTTCTTCCTCTAAGCTTTACTGCTGCTGTCACTAACTTTCTTTGGAACCATAGTTATAATAGTTCATGTAAATGAAGCACAAAATCCCTACAATGGCACATGTTTAATGCCCTGACAGAAGCACTCTCTGTTGTCTGAGACTGAGCAGATTTTTTTCCTTTTAACTTTGCTGTTCAAATTCGTCTGAGATGTGAGCCATCAGACAACCGAGGTATTTGCTCTGCATTTATTTTCCACAGTCTTCTGAGGCACGAGCAATTGGTTGAGAATCAGTTTCACAAATAAACTGTTCTCCCTTTATCCATCAAGTTTGAGGAGTATTACCTTGAGAAGAATAAAACTCAATACCCAGATACCTTCTGAAGTCCTAGGTAGGGAAAACTGACCACATTTTTATGTAGTTGTATCTGTACCTTTTCTGATTTCTATAAGTAACTTTTTTTTTCTTTTTCTTTTTTTTTTTTTTTTTTTTTTTTTTTTTTTTTTTTTTTTTTTTTTTTTTTTTTTTTTTTTTTTTTTTTTTTTTTTGTGTGTGTATCTGGTATAGGATCTCACTATACCAGACTCTGACTGCCAGTGATGTTTCTGTTTTCAGCCCGCTCAGGGCTTTGATTACAGGCATCTGCCACCGCACCCCAACTCGGTCCCAGGCTTAGTGCACCCCAGGGGTGGACTTGACTCAGCATATGAAACTGGGCTCCTAACCCCCTTCCCTGTACTTGCCTAAGCAGGTGCTCAGTCCACTAAGCTATCTCGCCGGCCCTCAATAATTTTGCGTCTTTTTTTTCCCCTGAGAAAACACATAGATTGTACAATCCTTGGGATACACAAAACCTGAATCTGTTCCTGAGGCAACAAGTGGCCAAGTCAGTTGACTGCTGCGGGACTGTCATTGTCAAAGTATGACTTCATCCACCGGTACACATAACCTCAAGAACTTCCCCTCTAGTGAAGGAGTACTGTGTGCAATGATTGGAGCTCAGGAGAGCAGAGCAAGAGCCCCATTCCCCCTCCTCTTGGTGCTGGGGAAAGTTTGTACTTGGCATGCTACAGAAAGCTCTGTGAGAAGGAAGGGAAGCTATTTGGAAGTGAGACGTATGTGTGTGGCTGACACGTCAAGCAAAGCTTGACTCGGGATACTGTTAAACCTGACTCCTGCCTGCCATACTATCTTCTGGGGCTTTAGGTCTCAGCTGTAGGCTATATCAAATGTATATGTCTGTGTATAGCTGCTTTCTATTACTATTCTATAGCTGACAGAGTCTGAAAATTATCAGTAATTGATCTTAATAGACAAGAACAGTTAGAGTAGAAAGGTTTTTTAAAAAAATGTTGTTTTCAGATATAATAATTAGATCGGAGGGTGGGCTCTTCCCATGTCCCCACTTTCTTCCTGAAAATAAAGATTTTTCCAATGATCTATGTGGAGAAAACTGAGTTTTTCTCCTTTTATTTGGAAGCTAAACGTGCGTGTGCCATCAAGAGGCCAAATAACAGGCTTCCCATCGCAGAGACTTTGAGGCCGTGTGACCTGTGTGGTTGGTGTTGATAGCTCCTGAATTGTGAAATTCTGCTACAAGTAACAGACTGTAAATGTAGTGCTTAAGCCGCCCTTTGCCTTTGCTTTGATTTGCATCCATCTGCTTAGAAAGTGACACTGCCTTATTGATCCCATTCGGCCCTTGAGAGAGAAGATAAGGAAGAAAAAGGTGAAGCGTGACAGCAGTGAGACCCTGTCAAGGTGATCCCCGAATGGCGACCAAGAGGAAGGACTGTTTCCGGTCCGAGTACATGGTGTGCACAGACAGTATTTATTCTGAGATTAGAGAGTACCCTTTAGGGTTAAAATTCTGTGCTTCAGAATCTGCTTGGCTACTCTTTCCTTGGTAGTAATTTACATTCTTTGTTTTTTTTTTTTTTTTTTCAATTCTTTTATTGTTTAAATTTAACAATGGTTATATTACATATTTTCATCATCGGATCAGTTTAGATTAATACATATAGGTATATAAGATTGATCAAACAACTAAACATTAACCTTTCTAAATCCACATTACTTTTTTTTTTTCTTTCCCCCTTTTTTTCTTTGAAAGTTGACATACTACATATTGTCCTCACAATCAGTGGGTCATGCCCACACACTGCACTCTACATTCTTTGGAAAGCATGTATCTGCTGTCTTCTGTGCTTCTAGCATAGAGGACTAGAGTGGCGCTAGCCGTGGTTGATAGCTGTATCCAAGCCTGGGTCAGTTTCAGTAGCTGTTTGCTGTTCATAGCAGAGTGAGCAAAATGTGTAGAATGAAATTTCTTATCACCAGGTTCTTCTAGTTTAGTGGTAATAATACTGCTTGATTTGTTTAATGTGCACACCACCCTTATAAGCTTTGTGGTTGCTCTCTTCTGCGTGAAATGAAGGAAGTTGCTGCTCACAGAGGCTTAGAAGTGGTCAAAGAAACATAATAAGTAAAAGACCAGCACCTGCCTCGACTAAATTCATCTCCTCCCCAGCTCCCAGCACACTGTGGGGACCACAGCAGGCTGTGTTTTGATGTTAGAAAATGTGCTTAGGCTTTTTCTCAGTTAGTCTTGTCTCATTGCTGGGACAAGATACCCGACACCCAAAATGAAGGAAGGAAAGGCTTATTTAGCTCACCGTTACTGTAGGTTTCAGTCCATATTTGGCTGGCCCAAGGCTGAGTGGAACAGGGCAGACAGCATCCAGTTCATGGCTGTGAAATGCAACAATCGTGACAGAGGCAATCGACCAACCAGGGTAGCAGAGAGCAACAGCCCTAGTCTGCCTCTCTTGATACTACATTCAGGCTCTCAGCCTCAGCCTACGCACCTCAGGCCACACCCATAATCCCAGCAGCACTCAGACCTATGATCCCATCTGTGCTAAAACACAATCCCAGTGGATCATGAGTCAAGTCTCAAACTCTAGAGGTCCCCACCCCATGATTGCATGAGGCTTTGGGGGGACAACTAGACACAAATCATAACAGGCTTGGAGGACTAAAGAAAATCTCGTTAGTTGTTCTAACGTCTAAAGGCTTGGGTTCCTTATAATATTCGCTACTACAAAAATAGACTGAAATTTTCATAGCAGGTTGCAAGTGACAGGAATCAACAGAAGCTGGATGAGCAGCTTTACACAAGAAGCAAGGCCAGAACACACTGATGGACCACATGGTGCTACAGAGGCCAAGAAGGGGAGGTGTTCCGTTTCTAGGCCTTAGAATTGCACTCACTGGCTGTGTATTCTTTGTGCGCTCTTTCACTGAAGTATATTTCATCTCAGATCTTCAAATCAACTCCAAACTGATAGATGTGTCACATCTCAGAAAACAGAAATCCTCTAGGTTTATTTTTTCCCTTCATTTGAGCTATTTTCCATTATTAACAACCTTAATAATATCTTTTTATTTTATATGTACTGAACTTCACTAGGCACATTATCATTGTTTTATTTTTTGTTATTAAATTAATTTATGTATTTGATACAGGGTTGACAGGGGCTCACTACATAGACTGGACATCTTCCAGGTGCTCTCACCAGCATGCCCAGTCTCAGTCTCAGTCTCCGCACTACCGGGGGCAGAGCCATGCAGGCTAAGGATGGAAACCCCGCCCCTGTGCTCTACCTAAGCAGCCGCTGTACTCTGCTGAGCAATCTGGCCGGCCCCCATATCATTGTTTTATACACTCCACATTTGCATGGATTCACTCTCTCGTTCTTCCAGGAATGCCATACCTTAATTCTTCACGAGAGCTTTCTTCTTTGACTTTAAAAAATTTATTCAGTCGCATATTTAAGATTTCTGCCCTGTTGTACATGGCTTGGCTTCTCAATCTCTGCATTATTCTGACGAGGTGAGGGTTTGTCATAAATAATAACTGCAGTCATCCTGGAGATAGCAGGGTGATTTTAATTAATTTTACTTACCTTTCCCTTTCTAAATGTCTCTTTCCTCCAACCCAAACTCCTTCCAATTTCCACAATGTATTCCTGCCTTCTTTTTTCTTCTTAATCATTGGACTACTCTATCTCCCTAGTACTCCTGCTGTTTAACTTGTTCTTCTTTTTATTTTATTTATTTCATATTTTAAGAAAGGTTCTACAGGGTGTTCAGGGTCTCAGTACTAGGTTGGATTCATAGTGATCCACCTGCTTATAGCCTCCCAAGAGCTGGGATTACAGGCATGTGCCACCCTGCGCAGTCTCAATTGCTGTCTCAGCACACACTGGGGCCAGGCTGGCATGGTGGACCTAGGGAATCGAACCCCTGGCCCTTTTGCCTGCTTGCAGGTGCCTTAATCCACTGAGCTATTTGGCCAGCCCTAACTTATCTTTAAATCCTCAGCTACATTACTGTATTTTTCAGTCCTAAATTCTACATGTGTGACAAATGGATTTCTGTGCTCTACTCAAGTTCATCATATTTTCCATTTTCTTGCAAAAATTAATCAGAATTATTTTCAGGTGCAAGTCTGATAATTTAGATGTCCAGAAAAGCAAAAGGTTCTATATAATCGATGTAATCATCTTGATACGTTTGGCTTTGTGGCTGATGTTCTGTTAGGTTAGTGGAAGATTTTAGGTAGGTTAACTTATCCTGGAAGTTGACAGATAGAATGCCGAATGGTAATGGTTATAAAGAATTGTTTTCCCCTTTATTAACAGAGACAAACTTTAGAAAATCATAACTGACACTAGTGCTCTTTTTATCACGTTACACTCACTCCTGGATGCCATATTCTCTTTCGATTGATCCCATTGCTAAAAGTCCTGCTCATTATCTTTATTTCTCAGCCACAGTTTAGGAAGAAGCAAAGGCTTCTGGGATATACCCTGAGAGCACTGTCAGCAGATTCATCCCCAGTGCAAGTCTTTGCTCTCCAGGCCTTTATAAAGCTAAAGCGTTGGCGCTTTCAAACATATTTTTAAAAATTCCACCAGCTTCCCTATCTTCTCCACACCAGAGCTGATCTGACATAAGTTAAGATGCCACAGTGAAAACTCCAAGAGTTCTTTAGTTTAAAAATCCCTTCATATATGTATTTTTCTCTCTTGTCATGATAACATGTCTTATTTTGTATATTTAGCTATTTAATATTTATAAAATTTTTTGTGTTAATTGGGATTGACTACACAATTAAATCATTCCATGAAAGCATTAATCAAGAATTCAAGTAATATTTATTATTCTTATTCATTCTCATTGTACTAATTGATATAAAATACAACTTTAATTGTATTTGATTTATATACATATGTCTGAATAGTTTAGGTTTTCTAGAACTGTTTTACTTATTCTTACCTGAGCATAACTGTTTTAATTCACACGACATCAAACTACAGCCTAGTGTAAAATCACAGTTCCCTGTACAATTGTTTTTATTTGTGGCTTATCTCAGTATAGTTTTAATAAGAGATGAATTTTGAAGTTATTGACTATTTTAAACTTTTTTAAAATAAAAAGTAGTAAAAAAATAAAACTACCATTAGGAATTCCATTAAACAAAATAATGGGAATTCAACAGTGGTTACTGTACTGCATGATGTTATCTTCAACTTAGTTGTTTAGGTTTCTAGGTATAAACCTGCAAAAATCACAAAATACTCAGGTTTATATAAACTACATACAATTTCCAATAAAAGAAATCTGCAGTGCAATTTTGCTACATTAGAAATTGTACGTAATTTGTATAAACTTGAATGTCTTGTCAGTTGTTACTTTAATTGTAAGTGTGTAATAACTGTTGTAGTTTTAGTATGATTTAATCTTTCAAATAGGCCGGATGTTGTGTTAAGCCAATAATCACATTGCTTTTTAGATTCATAGTACTTGCAGTGCCTACCAGAGTGCTTAGAAGATAGCAATTCTCTATTTATTGAAAGCACAAATAAATTCATAGATTTTCATGAGAAAAATGGCTTTATTTTACATTTATCCTTTATATCTTAAAGGATAAGAATTTCTATCCATGCTGATAAAAAAGATCTCTTATAAATCAGTGTATATTAATTATCTCAGCACCTTAAACTTTAGTGTCACCACAGGTTACCTAGAAGAGTATAAAAATGTCAATTTTTAAACAGTAAGTCTGAAGTGATGTGTGTTTAGTCATTTCCCAGAAATTATCTAAATTTTTGGTTCCTGTATCTAGAAAAGGTCTACAATAATTTATTAGACAGGACTTGGGGCAGAATTTATATTTTAATTAAGTTAAGGTATCACATTCATTAAAAAAGATTTCACCTCACTAATGCACTAGCAGTGATACATTTTTCTAATTAGGCCATGTGATTTTTACATTCATTCTAATGTATTCCTTAAACTAAAATTTATGGAATATAATTAATGAATAATCAGCACCATCCTAAACACTGTGGTTAGAGAAATAAGAACCTACCAACCTTCGGGATACTAATAATCTAGTGAGAAACAAAAATATACACAGAAGAACACAGCACGATAAGGGCATCAGGAAAGAGCCGTGGGAAGGAAACGGTGTAGGGAACAGATGAGGTGAAAGCGCAGGGTCAAGCGGGAGGGAGACAGGAAACAGCTCATGAGCGAGGTACAGCCCGGATCCGCTCAAATGCGGAGGCTGCGCCACGAGGCGTTACTTTGACCTAACAGCAGTGAAAAGGTATCCGAGCTGCGTAAGCAAGAAGGTGCCATGAGTAGATATGCATGTAGAAAGCAGGTCTCTGGCTGCTCAGACTGAGAACTGAGTAGAGGCAGCAACTTCAGAATCCAAGATTCCAGTAGAGGTTGCTCAGATCCCCGTAAGCCCATTAACTACCCTCTGTAACCACAGGGCAATCGCTGGGGTTGCACTCAGTTGTGCCAAGCATGTGCATAATGAGGAAATCAATGACAATGAGTCCACTGGAAAATCTGGAAATTAGTGGAAAACAAATTTCTCATAATTGATTAATCTTTAAAATATATATATATATATATATATATATATATATATATATATATATATATATCTTCACAAAGCACAGTGCAAGCCCCAAGAAATATACCTGCACCTGACAATGCTGCCCAATTTCTCACTCCTTCTAGCTGTCTATTATTTATTCTGAGTTCTCTTCGGAGAACCCCGTACACCCCAATGCATCTCACATGTGCTCCTTTCCTTTTTATGGGAAGCAAAGCCTACCATGCATTCTAAAAGTCATAGATAAGTGAGGTATAAAGGATTCTCATCTCAATCACCTGTGCCTTCTAGCCTTGTGTCATGAAAACTGCAAGAAATCAAAAAACGAAGGCCAGAGGTTTTTATGGCATACAATTCTGAACGTGAGCCTATCCACAGATTAAAAAAAAAAGTCCAGCCTCTGGAAAAATGAGTGCAGAGCCCTCCAGGCACTGGAGATTTCCTTTGGGAGCCAGGAATTTCAAATCTTAAGGGCAGAGTTTGTCACAGACAAACCAGGATACTTCAGAATGAGGGGCATTATGAAAATGTAACACACCCTTAGAGAGACTTCATGACATCAGAAGAAAATGTCATTGAAATAACGAGCCAGCCATTAGCACAATCCACATAGAAGAAAGCCTAGATAAGGAAAGTAACTTGAGTTCCAACGCTTCTCGCAGTTTTCTGGTCACAAGCATATTAGTAACTGACAAACAAGTCTAAAATAAAATACCTGCGATAGACTCACTTCCCTTTCATAGCAGCATTGAAAAGGCAAAAGAAACCGCTAGGAAAATGATGAAGTTTTCTAAGCTATTTTCATTTTCAATAAGAACGGGCAGGCCAGGCGTGGTGGCGTGTGCCAGTAGTCTCTGCACTGGGGAGGCTGAAGCCCGAGGATTGCCGACAGGTCCAGGGCAGCCTGCGTTGTGTAGGGAGTTCAAGGCTGACCTAAACTACCTAGCAAGACTCTATGTGAAATCTGCTCACACTTTCCCTTCCATTGCCTGATGTGTTTGAGTACCAGTTCCTAAATGTCCTAAGCCTACATATTCGATTTTGGGACAAGCCATATGATAGGCCCTACAATTGTTGCATTTAGTGGTGGACTCACGAAGTGCTATCCTTCTAAAAAAGTACATTCATAGAGATTTTTGTTGGCAGTCCAGGATTTTAGTGGGAGCCACAGAAGAAGATTGCCAAAAGTGTACTCCATGAACAGTTTAAATGTTACTGGAAAAACACATTTCATAAAATTGAGCAACACAGCCAGCCATGGTGGCTCACACCTGTAATCCCAGCACTTGGGAGGCTGAGGCATGAGGATCAGTGCGAGTTCAAGACCAGCCTGGGCTACAAAAGTGAGCTCAGGGCCAGCCTGAACTGCATAGTGAGACCCTGTCTCAAAAAACAAAAACAAAAACAAAAAACATCAAAGAACAAAAAAACTGAGCAATAGACATTATCTGTAGAATTGTGTGTGTGTGTGTGTGTGTGTGAGAGAGAGAGAGAGGAGTGTGTGTGTGTGTGTGTGTGTGTGTGTGTGTGTGTGTGTCTGTCTGTCTCAGCCCACCCTGGGAGTGGGGCTGGCATAACCTGTCATACCAGGGACCGAACCGTGGTCCCTGTGCTTGCTTAAGCTTGCCTAAGCAGGTGCTTTAGATTCCTGAGCTACCTTGCCTGCCCATACTACCTGTATATAGAGGACACAATCTGACTCTATGTCAAAATGCTAAGGACAGATAAAGCGAGAAATGGTCTAGGTACTATATAACATGAGAAGAGAGTGGGTGAGCACAACCAAAGCAGGTCGGTTATTTATTTATTTGTTTATTTATTTATTTATTTATTTATTTACTTATCTGTCTGTTTATTAATTCTCCAAAGCAGGTCATTGAAGGAGAGAAGCAGGCCGGTTAATAGTAGAGCTTTATGAGGTGCTGTGCATTAATCTAGACTTCATCTACAGGTTTGCAGGTTTCCCACAGTGGACCCCAAATCTCTTTTCTTTTTCCATATCTCTGTTCCGCGGTCCACTTAGACTCTCTACATTTGCTATCTGTGTTCATGTTTCCTGTACCTGGGCTTCTCCACTGCCCAAGTCACACCTGTCAAATTGCATGTTTCATAGTTTTTATCTCTCCTCATCACATAAAATACCACTGTTGTGGTTTGTGTCTAGTTGTCCCCGCCAATGCCCCGTGGAGTCATTGGGGCAACTTCTAGAGTCTGTGATCAATTGGTGATCCAATGCTGGGCTTATGGATACGAGCGCTTCCCCTGCCCTGGGACCAAGAGCCTGAAGCCAAGACAAGGACAGGACAGGGGCTTGCTGGGCCCCGCAGCTGCTGCCCCCACCCCCTTGCTCTTTGCTACTGTCCCTTGCTGTCAACTGTGGCCCTCTGCTATGTGCCTCTGCCATGTAGTCAGCTGAGTATCAACTGACACCTTCACTGATCGTGCGCTGAATAAACCTTTCCTTCCTTCATTTTGGATACCAAGTATTTGTCCCAGCAAGGACAGTAACAGACATCAGGGTACGGCAATTTAAGAACTTTTATCAGTAAAAGTTGCTGAGTTGGGAACCTTGAGAGACTCAGATCTGAAATGCAGATCGAATTCCTGGGAGCATGTGTGCCTCTGTCCTTAGGAAGCTCGGTTGCCAAAGAAGTTATCCCAAGGCAGACATTGTCAGCTCACCGTACAGCAGAGTGTGCGTCAAGGCGTCATGAAGCTACGCAAGGCATAGGAAATGAGCTATCAGAGCATTTAGACGTTTGACGTGTAACTCATGATGTGAAACAGCTATGAATTTACTTTCTACAAACTCAACAAGAAAAGATAGATACAGATATAATCAAATATCTTAGGTACTGTTTTCTACTGTTTTATTTTTATTTCTTATTCACTGATCGTCCTACATAGTTATTGGGCAATCTAACAGGGCCCCAGAAAAGCAGCACACCTAATGGCTAGAATACAGTCTTATTAAGAATAGGAAAGAAAGAAGAAGGTTGTATGTGGTTTAACGTCTTAAATATTGGAAAAGAAAGAGATTAAATTAGAATTCTTAGAGAGTAAAGTATTATAGACATATAGAGAAGAAATCTCATACGGTAGATTTGTCCACTTTCAGAATGGGTATGATTGCTAAGAAATAATCCCTGAAAGTATTCAAGCCTGGCCTGAAAAGAGATCATTCAGGCTGGCAAGATAGCTCAGTGAACTAAGTACCTACATAGGCAAGCATGGGGACCTGTGTCCGATCCCCATGCACCACATGCCATACCAGCTCTGCCCCCAGTCACCTTGGAGACCAGACATAGTGGTTCACGCCTGTAATCCTAGCACTGGGGAGGCTGAAAGTAGGAGGATTGCTATGAGTCCAAGCTGCATAGTAAGACCCTGTACCAAATGCATTAGAGAAGAGGAGAGGAGAGAGGGAGAGCGAGAGAGAGAGAGAGAGAGAGAGAGAGAGAGAGAGAGAGATCATTCAATAGTGGATATCATTCAATAGTGTAAGAAAGACAGAGGAAGTCTGTATTACTGGCCTCAAACTCATGGCCACCCTCCTGCCTCAACCTCTCGAGTGCGAGGATTACACGTGTGTGTCTCCATGCCCAACATATGTGGCATATCTTAGTTGTCATCTGAAGTCTCCTGGACCCCTTCCTATTTGCAGGTGACCTTGTTTCTTTCTATTACTTGCTTTGTTTTACTTGGCCTTACTCAAATGAGAGAACCCATATGGTGCTTCGACTTGTATTTCTGACTTATTTCACCACGTATTATATTATACAGGTGTACCTATTTCCCTACCAGGGTCCAGAATGTATCTTTCTGTCTCATCATAGCATTCCACTATGTATAGACACCACATTTTCTGTATGCATTCCCCTGTTAACAGGCTGGCCTGGGATTTAGAGATTATGAATTGTGCTGATATAAACATGGGTATGCATCTATCACTGTACTATGATGTCTTTAGCTCTCTGAGGAAGATATGTAGAAGAGGTAGAACTGGATCTTATGGGATTTATGATTCCAGCTCTTTGAGAAATCTCCATTCTAGTTCATATTCCCACAATGCCAGCGGGCGCCTTTTGACCATCGCCCTGGCCCCATTGCTTTTCTCTGAATTTTTGATGATTGCCTTGTGATCTGGTTTAGGATGGAAAATGAAGAATCACAATTTGTAGAATAAATAACAATTTACATTACAATTTGGTGAATTATTTATGTAGCCGAAGAGCACATTGTAACTTATCAAGTAAAGTATGAGAAATGGATTCCCACTGTGAGATATTTATTTGAATTAAAGTCTCCTAGCATAGAATAAGACAGGAAAGCAGAGTTCCTGCCCTGGTCTGGATAATGTTCGCATAATCTGCATGTAACACATGATGATCTTAAGATACCAGCTAGAAGGAGTTGCATTATTCATCGCTAATGTGTCCATCATCTTTATGTTACAGTTTTGATGACTGTGTCACAGTTTGGCTCCCTCTTCATCATCTAACCATCCCCCTTACTTCACTCTCTGTTATTTCCTTGGAACCTACTGCTCAGTCAACCCTGGGCACAGCTGTCATGAGGTAGTTTCAATTTATATGTATTGTCTTTGTTTTCTTAAATGTTTTATTGGTGCATGTTTGTAGTACACGCAGGTTACAGTCGTCTTGGGGCCTTGGGACGGGTACGCAATGCAGCTTGTTTCTCTTTCTAATTAACATGTCGTTCCCTTGCTCCTGCTCTGAATCCCCTTGCCCCATCTTGCTGACATTGCTATTCTTGGCTCATGTTTAGCACATGCAGTGTTTACATTCATTGAGGTTATTAGGTTCCTAGGCTTGGCACCCTTACTGCCAGCCAAGAAAGAGAAATATTTCCACGTGTCTTCAGAAAGACCAATAATCCATCTTGAAATATAGATTGGCCAAATAAACTATAGTTGCAATTTGATTTTAACACTTTATTCTGAAAGTATTTAGCCCACATAGAAATTCAATATTGAAGGAGAAATTTATGCCCAAACACACACACACACACACACACACACACACACACACACACACACACAGAAAAAACATTCAGGAAAACAAAATTTGCAAAATGGATGCTCATTACTGACTTCCTAATTTAAAATAAGATCTCACTGCTTCAAGCTAAAAAAATTTTCATTTAAAAATGAATTGCAATGTCCACACTTAACTAAAAAATATTTTATAGCAATATATGCATTCTCAACATTGCTTTGGGGGGACATTTCCTTGAAGATAAAACTAGTTATCTGATTTCATTGATTGAGGGCACATTTTTGCATCTGAATTAGAAATGCTGAGGGTTCAGAAAATGAAGCGATGGCTGTGTGTTGTATAACTTCATTTAGGGCTTTCTTAATCTATGTGCTATATTCGTCAATTAAAATTATTTTGTTAAAGTCTTAGTTAATCCATTGCTTAAGAAACTTTCATATCTGTATATTATGTAATATGATAAATTTTACAATTCTAACTCATGGAATTAAGGTTATTAGTATAGGCTAGTTACTAGTAAAATATAGGCTGCTTTTAACAGGAGATGTTTCTTAGCATTGAAATGCCACGCAGAATACCTCAGGCTGCCCTTGTCTGTCTCAGTTACTTTTCTTTCATTGTTGAGGCAAAATACCCAACACCCAAAGCGCAATGGGCAAAGCTTTATTTGCTCACGCACTGTACAGATTCCAGTCTGTAACCTGCCAGCTCCAAGGCAGTGTAGTGTGGACCTGCAGAAGGGAAATGGAGAAGTAGGGATGGCCGCAGCTCTTTCTATCCCTTTTATCTTTCCCAGGCTACTTAGGGAAGGTAGCTCTGATACCCTTAGTCCTAGCATATGTGGTCCTAGCACTGCACCGTGAATAAATTTCAGCATCAGACTCTAGGTCCAGATACCCCTGTAACAGTGCCACCTATGACTGCATGGTACTTCCTGGAACATCTAAACCCAAGCTGTAACACTACAATCCTGTTCCCCAGAGGACTCACACAAATCCCTTTAGGCAAAAGATAATTAATCCAGCCCCTCCAAGCATTTCCAAAATCCTAACAATTTCTACATTACAGAAAAGTTTATGTCCACGGCCTCCTCTCAGATTTAAGGCAAACTCTTACTTGCGCATCTCTGTACACATGAAAAGAAAGTTACACACTGCCCATATTCAATGCCACAAAAAAGACATTTCCATTCTAGAAGGTATACATGAGAGGGTACAAAGGAATAGAACCAAAGCAAGTCCAGAATTTATCAGGGCAAAAAATTAAGGTCCACTTAAGAGTTCCACTTTTAGCATTCAGGGCAATCTGTGGCACCTTGTGAGCTCCAAAGGGCTCAGATGGCTCTATCTCTACAACACTGGTAGTAGTTGTAGCTCCCAAAGCTTCCCTCTGGAACAAGTTATGTTCCTTCCTTACAGCTTCCCACAGATGGTTCATGTTCCTGGCTTCTCCAAACTCTTGGGGTCTCCACTGAACCACACCCTGCACTCTCAGGTCACCCTGCCTAGCCTCCAAGGCCTTCTTCTGAGGTCTGGGTGGAAGTCTTTTTGACTCCCCAACTCTTACACTCTGCACACACCTAAAACCAGCTCTCTGTGGGTGATGCCAAGGCCTGACAGCTGCTGGAGCAGTAGCCCAACTTCCCTCTCTCTCGGCTACAGGGTTGTGGTTTCTAAGTACAAATCACGAGGAATAACTTCATCTGGTTTCTGCCATTCTTGAACATGGTGTGGTCACTGCCATCTGGAACTTATGGTGTGGGTCTATTCTCAAAGCAGTCTTTTACTCTTTTGTAATTTTGAGGCTACTAAAGGTAGAGTCTTGCTGCTTCATGTGCTGGCCTCAGGCCATGTTTTCTATTCTTCTGCTCCTTTTCTGCAGTCAAGATCTCTTCTCTCTATTCTTGCACCCACACCTCGGTGATATTTCCTTCGTGGCCCAACTCACAATGCTGTAAATTGTTCTGCGGGCTTCTTTGCTCTTGATTCCCAATATAGCTCTGGCTAAAAGCCCCAGACGTTGGCATGCCACTGCCCAAACATGATGGTTTTGAAGTTTCTTCTGCAAGAATAATTAGTCTGGGGTATAAGCAGATAGCTCAGCAGTCTAAACACCTGCTGAACAAGTACAAGCACCTGAGTTTGATCTCATGTACTGCCTGCTATGCTGGTCCCAGAACCAAGTGTCTTAGAAGATGCCTATAATCCAAGCTCTGGGGAGGCTGAGACAGGAGGATCACTATGAGTCTGAGCTGCATAGTGCAAGTGTGTAACAATCAATTAAATAAATAAAAGATGTTTTTACAAAGTGAATCGTTAGTCTGTTCACCCTTAATCTCAGCCTTAGGCAGTCTTTCAACATGAGCAAAATGCAGGGCAAATTTTTTGCATCCGGAATCCACCACCAAGTGCCGTCCTTCACAGTGGGTGTTTCCCAAGCTTAGCCTTCTGAGCCCTGACCAGAATCTCCCATGACACACAGACGAAGGTGTTCCAGCCATAGATTCTCACACAGCGCCACTGGTTCCAAATTCTTCTGACAAGCCAGTCCCAAATACTGTAAAGCCACACAGTTGGGTTTAACAGCAACAACTCCACTCTCAGTGCCAAATTAGATCCTAATTAGTTTTCTTTCATTGCTGAGACAGGAAAAAACTTGATGTCCCAAGTTATGAGAGGAAAAGTTTAGGTCACAGTGCTCAGACTGGAAATGAGTGACTCCAAGGAAGGGTAGCAGGACTGACAGACAGTACTGAGGAGAGCGCCTGACGGCAGTCAGAAAATAACAGAGCAACCAGGGGTGACCACAGCTCTCTCTGTCCCCAGGACCTTACCCAGGTTACCTAGCATGGGTGGCACTCCTACCCTTAACCCTAGTGCCCTTGATCTTGACACTACACATGAATCAACCTAGAATCACGCACTCTGCCTTCAGCCACCTGTGAAAAAGTACCACCTCATGTGACTGTATGAGGCTGTGGGGACATCTCAACTTAAGCCATAGCATTGTCCATCTACCAAATGTTATCTTCAGTGACTTAGAATAAGTACACCAATGGCAACCCAGCTAGAGCAGCGGTGTGATGACTATTTTCAGGGACTGTCAGTGGCCTAGGCATTCAGGTGAATGGAAAAAAAAATCAATGCAATTGCATTTCTAAGTGAGTTTATTTTGAGATGCAGACAGTAAAGTAGATATATTTAGTATCTTCGACTCTCATTTTAGAATGTCTGTGATCGGCTTTCTTGGCACAATATTACTATGAACTGGACTCCAGCCAGTCCTGCAATTGTACTTGTTGAAGAGGTAGCATTTTGTGTTTTATGTATGGCACTGATCCCGAGATCATATACTGAGCAGCACAACTGTAGTACATGATATAGTTTTCATTGTCTCTCTCAGGACTCGCAGCTTTTAGAATGGTATTTCTCAGAGGAAATAGCTATGAACCCATCACTCTGGGAGCAAGCCTTCAAATCCAACAACTTTAGGTATACGATATCCCTCTGCTATTAAGCCATCGTGTTCCATGAAGACTTTCGTAGTTCAGAATTAAATTCTCAGAATTCAAACCGATAAATCAATGACAAATAAAATAACAAAGTGAATGAAATAAAGTAACTGTAAAATGACCAGTGAAAGAACAATGAAATTATAAGCTGCTGGGTAGGGTTGTCTGGAGATCCAACCGGTAGAACGCAAGGAAGACAGCAGAGCACATTATACAGAATAAATTACAGTGAACGCCAGATTCAACTGGTTGTTTACACCAAATCAGCTGAGAAGTTACCACTGAAAAAGAAAAAATTTCCTTGAGAAATTGAAGCATTCACATTCCAAACATTAACTGATCATTCACTGAATATTTTTCTGTAATACTATACTTAAATGTTTAATTTTATAGAATCCACTTGAGTTTTGTCTGCCATAGACATAATATGTAAATTCTCATATTACTTCCAAGTCACTTGTGATAGAAATTATTGCCCTAATACATACATTCAGTTTTCTCGGATATTTCGGTATATTCTTGAATTATTCACTTGTCTTATACTTTACGATTACAGCATTTTGGAGATACAAATCACATGCAGCCGTTCTCAACCTGTGGGTCGCGACCCCGGTGGGGGTCAAATGACCAAAACACAGGGGTCACCTAAAGCCATTGGAAAATGTTATTTATTTGGAATTACAGCTTTGAAGTAGCCACCAAAATTATTTTTTGGTTTGGGGTCACTGCAACATGAGGAACTGTATTGCGGGGTCATGGCATTAGAAAGGTTGAGAAGCACTGACATAGAGCTTATAAAAATAAGCATGGCTGTTGGATAAGACCATTGACTAAGATAGTCATAAAAAGACTTTTCTGCCTTTTGTAGCGAAGCCACACCTCTCAGTCATCTAAGTGTGTAACAATAGCTCTTTAAGAAGCTACTGAATTCATTCTTTTACTTACTAATCCTTGGCAGTGGAATTAGTCTTTCTCCATGTCAGAAAGGAAGCAGTGGTGTTCTTCTCTCTGTCTCCTGTCTTAGCTTTATTAATTATTATGTAAATGTAGAGGAAATTTTACTTTGATCTGCTTTATAGGAGAAGTTCATTACACACAAGAGAGTGCTCAAATTTAGTGTGTACCTATAAATGCATTTGATTGAAAAATAAAAAGTAACAGCCATACAGACACTTGTTAACTCAAGAATGGAGAAATCCTAAAACTCTAGGAATAAACCGTGTTTCTTGATGTATATTGAAAAACTCATAAAAGTCAGAAGTTGTTACTCTGCTTCATTTTGATGTTCTACTCTGTGAATGCTTTTAAGTTAGTGGCTGAATCTAAATTGCAATTCTTCAGGTATATGACTAAAAATGTAACATTATCTGAAGATGTAGTTGGAATATATTATTTCTCATGAGTGGTATAGCTCAGTGATAAAGCACTTGCCAGGCAAGTGCAGGATTCTGAGTTCAATTTCTGTTAAAACTTTAAGAATATATACTTCTCATAACAACCTACTGCACATACTGGGAATTAGATCTAAGATGATAATGGTGGCATCTCTGAGTAACTTCTTTCTATGTTTCATAAGGTAAGAAAAAGCTCATTATAATTGACCTTTCCGTTTTACTCAACTATCTTGTCTTACTTTTCTTTTTTTTTTTTTCTTGTTTCAGAACCTTTTGTTTGTTTATTCACTCTTTTTTTTTTTTTTTTATGGTTGGCTCAGCCCGGCCCGAGGGCAGGGCTGGCGCAGCAGGTGGTGCCGGGGATTGAACCGCGGTCCCTAAAGCCGCCCAAGCTTTTCCAAGCAGGGGCTTTAGACCACTGAGCCATCCCGCCGGGCCCCTCTTGTCTTACTTTTCTCTCATTGCTGGAACAGAATACCCAAGACCCAAAATTAGGGAAGGAACAGTTCATTCAGCTCACAGTTTGTGGAGGTTTCAGTCCACACTCAGCTGGCTTTGGCAGCAGAAAACAGCCAATCAGCAAGAGCAGAACTACCAGAGCAGTGGTAGAGAGCAAACCTCTGTCCCTTCCTTAGACTGAATCCAGACTATCCACCTCAAAATGGGTGTGGCCCTTACCCCCATAATCCCATCAGCACTCACACCTATAATCCCAGCCCTGGATCATGAATTAATCACAACCTCTCAAAGTCTACCACATGACTGCATGAAGCTTTATGGGGACAACTAGACACACCATAATATATCTCAGACAAATTTTCTTACCATGGAAGGGCTTTGAGAATTCTCTATAGTTTTCAACTTGGTTGAAACTCCACAGGACCTTAAAACTACATTTCAACATCCAGAAAGTTTCTTTAAATTAAAAATAATTAAATATATGACTATAAAATATGCTGGATAAGGGCCAGACAGCTCAGTGGATTAAAGGGCCTACTTAGGCAGATGCAGGGGTCTGGGATTTTGGTCCCTAGCCTGCTGTGTTGGCCCTGACCTGGTGCACACTGAGACGGCGAGTGACACTGGGCGTGGTGGCACATGCCATAATCCCAGTGCTTGGGAGGATGAAAAACAGAAAGGATCACTACAAGTCCTGTCTCTGTAGCGAGGTCCTGTAGACCCTCTACTAAATACATGAAAGAAAAAAGTTGAATAATATTTGTTGTAGCTGGATGCAAACACAGCTTAAGATATATGTAAAATATACGTGATGGTGACATTCATTTTCATCTCAGCCCAGAACTGTGTCTATCACCAATAATCTGCCCACATTCCCTTCCGCTTCTTCTCTGATCACCTCTCTGCTTTCTTTCTCTCAGTTGTTGGTAGCTCATATGAGTAGGATAAGGCAGTATCTGTCCCCAGGTGTCTGGCGTATGTTGCTTAATATAAGGAGTCAAGGGTCATCTGTGGCATGGCATCTGAAGGCCATTGCATTTTAGGGCTAAATTTGTTCTATTATAGTTTTACCACATTTGATCTCTCCATCTGTGTATTCCAAGACATTTAGAGTTTTTCACATTTCATAGAGCCTTCCTATCTTACTACGAATGTATTTTGTTTGTAATTTTTTAAATCACAGCACCTACCACACTGTACAGGATGGCTAAGCAAATATCAAATGAGTAATTAAATATGATAAAATGCAGGCATATTCAGCTTTTAATAATTTCAGCTGCAAGGTTTATTAGTTCATAGTGAATAGGTGTTTTCTGGTTTGGTACTTTTATAAGAACAACAAAGTAAACTGACATGTCACACATCATGAGTTAGGGATGGTTAGGGATGTCCCAACTCAGATCTTTTGTTTTGTTTTTTTTCAGACAGCGTCTCACTATGTAGTTCAGGCTGACCTTGAGCTCACTTTTTGTAGCCCAGGCTGGTCTTGAACTCGCACTAATCCTCCTGCCTCAGCCTCCCAAGTGCTGGGACCACAGGACAGCTCAGATCCTTTTGCCTCTATTTCCACTTAGCTTTCCTGCTGTGACCTCCTGTTTTTCACAGGTTGAAAGGCATTCACACAGCTGCAAACTGATCCCAATTAGTAGACCCTGCCCAGACATCATGGTGAGTGTCTGGTTGTCCCCCAAAGGCTCCTGCAGTCATGAGGCAGGCTCCTAGTTTGTGATTAATTCATGATCCAGAGCCGGGAATATGGGCATTCCTGCTACACCTGCCCTGGGACAGATAGCCTGAATGCAGTGTGACGGAGGGAGAGAGGCTGGCTAGCTGCTCTGCCACTGCTCCTCCCTTTTGCCTCTGTGCTGTTTTCCACCACCATGTCCTGCTGTCTTCTGCCATGTGTCACTGTGCCTTGGAGCCAGCTGAGCATGGGCTGAAACCTCCACTAACTGTGACCTCAAGAAACCTTTGCTTTCCTAATTTTTGTTGACAGGTATTTTGTTGCAGCAATGAAAGAAAAGTAACTGAGACCCCAGGCTCCCTTTTCAGGGATTTTTCTGGCACTGTAGTGTGAGACATCACCTCATAAATAAAGTATGTATTTGCTTTAAAAGCTTTCTGAACAAGATGAAACTTTAATGTGTTTTTGTGAATTACTGTATTTGGAAACGTGCAGCATGAAAGAATGAATGAAATATAAGATTGTGACAGTGAAATGTCTGCACTTCATTAATATCTGATATTTCTTAAAGAGGAATATGGTAAAATAACAAGGAAAAATATATTTTAGTGATGATAGAAAATAGCAATAGTATCAAATAAATGTTATGATAAAATGATAAGCCCATGAGACTGTTGAAAACTATAGCAGCGGTTCTCAACCTGTGGGTCACGACCCTGGAGGGGGCTGAATGACCAAAACACAGGGGTCACCTAAAGCCATCCAAAAATGTTATTTGGAATTGTTGTTATATTTAAACCCATGCTATGCCATGGTGAAATGGTATTTATCGGAATTAGTAATAAATATTTCTCAACATATAATTAAATATTGTTTTGTGAGTAAGCACTATGTTTAAGTTATGTTTGATTTGTAGCAGTGAAAATACATAATGCATATCAAGTATTTACATTCCGAATCATAATTGTAGCAAAATTACAGTTCTGAAGTAGCCATCAAAATTAATTGGAACTGTATTGCGGGGTCATGGCTTTAGAAAGGTTGAGAACCACTGAACTATAGAAATCAACTGAGCAAATAATTTGTAGATCAGAACTCTTCAGAGTAATATATGATGAATGTTTGATTATGACAACAGTTGGTTTGCAGGCATGTATTCATTTTTTTTTTAATAGAATATTCAGTGTTGATTGGGATGTAGTGAGGAGGTATGTGTTTTAGTTAGTGTCTTTGAGAAATTTGAGCAAAGTATATATAGAAATTTTAAAGTTTTCAGAATAATCACCCTAGTCATTCAATTTAATGAGCATAACTTAAATGACTTAATGCTGGTGCAGTTTTCCATGTGTCACATAAAAATATGAACCTTGAGCAAGGCATTTCACAGCCTTATCACAAGCATTCCCCATGCTAATGATGTCACGTATATGTGTCATGAGATTCAGGGTTGAAGACATGATTCAGACTATATTATACATCACAAGTGTGGAAACTAGAGTTCAAAGAAGTTGAGTAATTTTTTTCAAGAAAAATCACACAGGACAGGTCTTAAAATAGACTATTCTATTAGCTATTGTAAAATTAGCCATCCTAATCAGTGATTTCTCATCAGATTTAAAGAGCTTGCTCTAATTTTTAACACTTAATTTGATACTCACATTGAAGTTTAATTACTTATGTAAGATGAAAGCCCAGCTTGACTTCGTTGATCTCATGAACTGATTTGTCATTTGAGAGTTATATTTAAATAAAAATCAAATTAAATTAAAACCCAAGTCAAAGAAGCAATGAGATTTCCCTTTTTATTTCTTAAAAAAGAAAATTTAGCCTATAGTGGGTCAGTATGCTCTCAGAATTTATTCTGTTCATGTGTTCACAAATACTTACAAAGGGAACTAAGAAACAGAGCACATATGCATACTTAATCTGTGTAAATTTGAATGGTACAGTGTAGTAGGCATTTGAATCTCCTCATGAGAGACAAAAAGCCCATGTATGTCTTAACCAATAGGGTGGGGAAAAGACAACGTCATCAGAGGAGTCCAAAGTTATGTTCCAGAGCTGAATATGGCTGTCAGGTCTACAGAAGCGGTTTGGTATTTCTGGAGATCACAGAACACACAGATTGAAATTAATGAAATAAAGATTGCATCTTGAGTTAAAATAGTCAAAGGATAGTTGGGCCACTGAAGAAACAAGTCATGTTGGACACGTCTAGTAGGACGCTGGGATAAACAGCGGTCTCCAGATATAAAGAAATTGCTGCTAGAAAGGCAATACTGGAATACTTACAATGGACATCCACACAGCGCTATGGATATCCAAAGCTTTAAACATTTCAAAGCCTCTGGTCAAGTTACCTGACGATGTAAAAGTAGCAGATGTTTATTATAACATTACTTATAATACTTAGAACTATTTAAAAGACCCAAATAGCTATTAGTAGGACAACACTTAAATACATCAAGCTAAGCTGGTTGAACAAAGCACAAGGCAGCCATATATATACACCTAAATGTGAAAATACAAAGAGCAAAAGAGATAAAGCAGCTATCTAGTAGGCGAGTCTGTGTATCAGTTTTAGAGCCTATCAGGAAGTAGAAAAGCTGACTCGAGCTTGTTTAGGTGCATTTTAATTGCCCAGTAGGATGGCATCCAAACAGAAACACCAGCTGCCGACAGTTTCTGGAATTTAGAAGGCTTTTCCCCCTATTATTTAGTAGTAGCTTCTAATTTTATGATGATTAACTTTGCAATAATGAATGGAATTTCAGTTAATTGTGAACTTGATGGTATTGTGCAGCATACTAGGGTTGAATGGAGCTTGTTGCTGGGATGTGCCTGTGTCCTTCGACCCTAGTTGTGCAGTGGGACATGCTACTACTGCACACCGAATCCAGGAAGAGAAAACACATGACCCGATGTGAAGGACACAGATGTATTTAATCACACAAGGACCTGGGAACTGGCTCAGTTGAGAGTTTATAGCATACAGGGACAGAATGTAGTTTGCATAATTTTCTCATGCTTTTATAGTGTTTATCTTTTAAGAGACACTTTAGAACTATTGCGCGACACCTGTCAATAATGTGGCCTTTTACAGGCTCAATCTGTTCTGCTGTCCTTGACATATAAAAACAGTCTTAGAAGAAGTAAGCATTGGATACAGTGGACAAAATACTAATTTTAAAAGCGCAAGGCTGTTTTTTATAGGCTGAAATAAAGAAGGAGTTTTGAATGATGTGAAGACAATAGTCACATATAAAATTCTCCTTAGGAAGAATATAAATAAATTCATTATTTTTTCAACATTTTTGGAAAGTTAATGAGGGGAATTACACTTAAAAAAACTAGCCTATGGAAATAAGCTCAGTAGTATTAATTTAAAGTTTTGGATACAATTTTGTATGATTTTACATTGATGCCATGTGAAAACATTTGTACTGAGAGTCTATCAACAATGTAGACATTTTGAGTACATAAAGATTTGCTTTAACTTCTTTTAAGTTGAATAAGACTTCCAATATTTCTTTCTAGATTTACATAAAATCTGTCAAGCTGAATGCTCTACACATATTCATTGACTCACATTCTAGAAACATTTTGCATGATATTGAATAAACCCAGTCCTACAAAACTGTACACAAGAATACATTTCCATTTATAAGGGGATATTATCCAAGCCCTTGAGGAAAAAGCTGCCTACCTTTCACGTTGTGCAGTTAGCTTCCATAGTTCCTTTAAAAAATCATAAACATGAAAAATAAAACCAGTAAATTTCAAGACAATTGAAATTCCTGCTGTTCTTGTTCAACAGCAAATCCCTGTGTTGCCTCCCCACTCTACCAACCCATCGCTTCTCTTTCTTAGTAACGGGTCATGCGGGTCTGAATTTTAGCGTCTCTGCAGAGATGTTTAATACATAATATCGCATGACACCATTATACTTGGGAGCATATTCACCTTTATAGAACTGGCCTGCTGTGCTTTCAAACTGCATTTTAAAGCACTCGTTCTCCTTGAAACACAGTAGCTAATTGGGATAACAATTCTTAGTTGTCAGGAGCAAATCTAAATGGGGTCTTCTGTCTTCTTGCTCTTCAATATGTGATTATCTGAAGATTGCTTGGAGGGCACAAGTAGACAGCCTTTCACCAAGTATACTGTGGTGAGCGTCTGATCTTTCAAGCAATCAGTTAATTAGACACACGAGCTACACCCAAGGTGCGGGGAGAAGATAAGACAGCGCCAAAAGTCTGCAGGTAGATGAGTTCTTTTTAGGTTCAGTCAAGATTACACCGTACCATTTGCCTTCCCTTGTAACTTTGTGCATTTTATTCTTTGCTTTAGTGTCAGTAGGTAGTTTTACAGATCTCTGTGGAGTTGTCTTTGGATATGCTACATTCTGATTCTCAAAGTAAATAGTAAACTTGGAACGAAAACTCCAGCATTATGTTATATGAGTAGCTAGTTAATAGTAATCTGTGATATCATTGTCCAAATGGGATTTCAATGTATTTGTATTTATAATTTCTACTCTTCCAAGTTTTGTAAGAACACTTTAAAACTCTTGCTCTTATGAGTGTGTAAAAACCATGCAGAAGTTTTCTTGACTCCATCCCGTTCTCCTATGATGTTGACATGTCGGGCCTCATATGCCGAGATCAAGGAACTAGCATCTTTCCTTTTGTGAACAACATAAGTGAGCAAACTCCCCTAAAAGTAAGCCAGGAAAATTATATGATACAGTTAAAACATGGGGCATAACTCATCTTTGCATTAAAGAATGAAATGTAAAGTTTTTATAAATATCAAAAAACATGTGAAAGATGCACACACACACACGCATACACACACACACACACACACACACACACACACACACGTGATAGCCACACCAGCAAGAAATGTCAGAATAACAATTATTTTCTGCAATGAAATCTAAATTTAAACTATGTCTCACCCATCTTTTATATACCAAAAAGTAATTTTAAGTCAGTTTTCCAGAAAGCTATTTTAATTTATTATTCATTTAAGTAATTCACCTGGTCTCTGCACTGACATCAAGATTTTGAAAAATCAATAAAATTTGATGTGTTCATAGATATCTGCAGTTGGGAAAATTTAGCTTTGAAAAACTACAACATAAATACATATTCCCTGGGCCCATTAGGAAGCATATTCTTATTCTTTATAAATTTGGAAAAGAACATTTGAGTCTTATTTTTATAAGCAACATAAGAGCATTTTAAAACTTTTGTTAAGTTTTAAAAATGTTTTAAGGGATTTACACACTTCAATAAAATATTTTATAGCTACGTGAAAGTTATTTATGAAAATGGGCGTAATAAATTGTTTAGCAGTCAAAGCACTATCTAGTAAGAAATAATAAAATTGAGACCTATGATAACCTCTGATTTCTCAAAGTGATGCGAAAAGTGTTTATTTAGCTATCCCCAAAATGAAATAATATTAAAATAAGTAAATGAAAAATTAGAGGTTGACTTGACTATACTATGGATTCAAACTGTAATTTAATATGTATTTGTCTTTTAAAGTACTGAAGTAAATCACTCATATCACCTTGTATATTAAATATATAGGCAAAAATCAAGTCTTGGCTGAATAGTGATATATAAAAGTGGCATCTTTTACATTTATCCATTTGCTTACAAGTCTAGTGTCAACCTGTTGAGCCAAAAATTAATTGAGATTATTTTCCTGATTTGACTTCCGATTTTATCTATTTGTTTAGTAAAGCTTGTGGAGCTGATTCTAAGTGCATGGCGCAGCAGTGTTGCAGAAGACAGAAAGCACCGCTGGAGTCTCAGGGATCCACAGAGGTGTTTCTGTCTTAGAACCAGGCCTGGAAAGGACCTGGAGCTTGTCAGAGGCCCCCCTGAGCTGCATCTCTGACCCTGAGCCACAGAGATAGACTAACAGGACAAGCAGGTGTTCGGAAATTATTTTACAAACTCACTGAAATTATGCAGGATATCTTGAGGATGCAAGGGGCTCTGACAGTGAACAGAGGAGAACTCTTCCGATAGAATGGCAGAGGCTACCAGTCGTTTTCCAAGCAACTGGCACTCACACTTGTTTCAGAAGAAGTTTCAAGGCCTGAGGGTGTGCTAACATTTTATTTATAAATTTGTCATCTTCAGTAGCCTGCTTCTTATCCAGGATAATTTTTAGGTGCAAGAATTAGCTGGTGTTTTATAGTTCAGTTTCCTAATTGCTTAAGTTTTCTAAGAAATGATATGTAGGGTAAAGGGCCCAAATGTATGCGTTGTCCCTGCAGAGCAATAACACAGAGACCTGAAGTCAATTCAGAATTGTATTTTATAGATTTCTACAATACAATATACCTTCATTAATTAATTGGAGCATGCCCAATTGTAATAGAGTAACTTGAAAACACTTATAATTAAGTATTTTCCAGTGCATGTTTGCTATAAAAATCTGTCACTATTTTAGGCATAAAAGACTAACTTCTAGCAGCCTGTGAGTCACGTTCTCTGTGCTCAGATAAGCCCCTTGATGCTCATAACTCAAAAGAGAAGAGCTTTATTTTGGCTTCCGCTTTGAGTCTCTGCATGGTCAGCTGGCTCGAGGCAGACACATCAGGGTGGGTGGTGCACTAAGCACAGCTAGACAACCCCGGCCGCCAGGCAGCAGAGAGGAGTGAGAGCAGGAGGCTAGCACACACTTTCCTAGGGCAAAGTCCCAGCGATGCTCTGCTTCCCATGAGGCCCTGCACCTAGCAGCACTTATAGCTATGAACTTACCAAAGGAACAGTCCATGTGCACCCATACAACCAGCTTCCAGAGGCACCACCTCGGAACACCTGAGAGCACTGAGGAACATTTTAGGTCTGAATGATGACGTAGTTCCTGCCTGACTAAATTAGTCTCATTGGGTAGTTGATTTCAATGGTTTTCACATAAAACAATATGTGAAAACTTCCTTAATTGCATTTGGAATTTAGATTCTAAGTTAGCATAAGACAGGTACATATTTTGAAATCCAGATGGCAATGGAGTTACTTTGCTTGTAACTTGAGAGTTTAGTTTAGATACATCTTTGCGTACTGCATTCAGGGTTAAAAAAATCAGGGTCAGTGAAGTGTTCAAGGCAGTAGGGAAAAGAAATAAATATTGAAGTGTATGGAATTAATTTTTAGCATTGGCAGATATTGTTTCTTTCATGAAAAAACATCTTAAACTTCATAATTCCAAAATTGAACAGTTGGCAATTCTCTAAGAAAGCTCGCTTTTTGAGTAGACGTCTTTGTGTTTGGCAGAATAAAAACAGCATTAAAACGTTGTCAGCTCTTTGCTGATAGATGCAACAGACCCACAGGCTTTCTCGGGCTCATGAAGTACTTACATCACCATTCCAGGAAAACCATTTCCCTAAATTATAAACCCCCAATAGCTTCTTACATATGAGCTTCATAATGCAATGATGTGGGAGGGTACATCAAATATCCAATACTTATTTTCATTATAAAAACTGTTAGTACAGTGTTTACAATAGTTCCCTTTTCCAGCTACAAATTGATTATGCCATTTGTAAGCATCTTTCTTGACAGATATTTCAATTACATATAATTTTTCATTGTTGTTCTGTCTAGACTAACACTCTTCTTGTACAAAAGGAAACATTTCAAGCTCAGTCTCTAAATTCCAGGATGTTTTGTAAGACTGAAAGAATTGATCTAAACTCTAAAATGATTTTGTTTTTTCCTGTCTCCTGTTTGCATCATTGGTAAAATGACCACTGGACTCATGTAAAGTTTTCATTTTTTGGCAGAAAAGGCCTCTTAGAGCCAGCATGTTATGCAAAATCGCCTTAGGAATAAAAAAAATAATAATAATAAAAATAGGTGTACAAGAGTAGAGTCCATAGGGAGGGGGAGGGCAGCAGGACAGCTAGGGGGAGGGGGATGAGAAACCCAGAATGGACCGCCTATCCCCCACCCGCCCTCACCACCCCTAGAAGATAACCTGGGCTATCAAACGATTCCTCAGATCCACGGAGCACACTTAGAGAATCACGCAGCTATACGATTTTCAAACTTCTTCACAGTTCTGAGATGCAATTCTCATTTAAAAAAATTTTTTTTCAATTTGTTAAAGCACTGAAAACCATATCATTTACTCAGAAAAAGACATAATATAGGAAATTTAAGTTGTCTCTATTCTAAAAGGGGGCCCATGGTTGAAAGGGTGCCATGATTTAACTACCACAGTACACTCATTGACTTAGACGTCCTATGACACAGCACTACAATACAAAATAGTGCCAATTTAGGAAATGAATACATTGAGTAAGCCCCGAATAACTTCTCAACAAACCGTTCAGGAAAGCTCTTCATTGACTTTAAGTTCCTTAGTTGTCTCTATGCCTCACTGGGGGGAAAAATTGTGTTTTTTTTTTTCTTTTTTGTTTTTGTTTTGTTGTTGTTGTTGTTGTTGTTATTATTTTAAAAACAGAATGTCCTTAAATGAAAATCTTCACTTGTCAGCTCCGGTCAACTCTTTCTACTCAGTCTGCACACACAATAAACAGCTCTTAGATCTTTGTGATCATAGATTACGGAGCAATAAAAAATGAGGCAGAGGAGAGCATGCTGTATACAGCTGTTGCTTGCCCGAGAAAGAAAGCACCCGCGGAGAGGCGGCCCTTCCCGAGAGGCTATTTTCCTTGCCAGTTACTACAGTGGATTTGATGAGTGGAGGTGAGAGTAATGCGTTTTTCCTGAGACTAATTTCAGATGTCCTTTATGAACAAGGATTTCTAACTCTGTAAAACACAGGGAAGAAATAAATGCAATGTTTTACCGATCCCCAAAGGATCTCCAGCACAAAGGCCCCAGCTGCTACAATATCTAGAAACTGTGACACGGTTCCCCTTTCGCACAACTCCTTAGCAGGGATCTTTACTTTCTGACAGTGTCTTACAGAGACCTATTTCCTAGCCCTTCAGGGAAGCTAATGACCAAGTCTGGGGACACCTTCAGACCTGGTAGTGAAGTAGCCGTTAACTCTCGTGTCCTTCGCAGGTCCCTGGGGCCGGTGCATGGGCGACGGCTGCGGCCCGGGCGGCGTGCAGACCCGGGCCGTGTGGTGCGCGCACGCCGAGGGCTGGACCACACTGCACACCAACTGCAAGCAGGTCGGGAGGCCCAGCAACCAGCAGAACTGCTTCAAGGTGTGCGACTCGCATAAAGAGCTGTACGACTGGCGACTGGGGCCCTGGAACCAGTGCCAGCCGGTGATCTCCAAAAGCCTGGAGAGACCCCTGGAGTGCACCAGGGGTGAGGAAGGCATTCAGGTGAGGGAGGTCGCGTGCATCCAGAAGGACAAGGACCTGCCCGCCGAGGACGCCATCTGCGAGTACTTCGAGCCCAAGCCGCTTCTGGAGCAAGCTTGCCTCATTCCTTGCCGGCAGGACTGCGTCGTGTCGGAGTTCTCCGTGTGGTCCGAGTGCTCCAAGACCTGCGGCAGCGGGCTGCAGCACCGCACGCGGCACGTGGTGGCGCCGCCCCGCTTCGGAGGCTCGGGCTGCCCCAACCTGACGGAGTTCCAGGTGTGCCAGTCCGGGCCGTGCGAGGCCGAGGAGAGCATGTACAGCTTGCAGGTGACGCCCTGGAGCACCTGCGTCCTGCCGCACCTGCGACCCGCGAGGCAGGCCCGGCGGCGGGGCAGGAACAAGGACCGTGGCGGCAAAAGAGTCAAGGACCCCGAGGCCCGGGAACTTATCAAGAAAAAGAGAAATAGAAACAGGCAGAACAGACAGAACAAATACTGGGACATCCAGATTGGATACCAGACCAGGGAGGTTGTGTGCATTAATAAGACAGGAAAAATTGCTGATTTGAGGTAAGGTTTGTCTCCTTGAACAAGTGTCTATCCTTCTGTCTGTCTGTCTGTCTGTCTGCCTGCCTGCCTGTCCGTCTGTCCGTCCATCCATCTGTCTGTCCCTCTGTCTAGACCATACCTAGTAAAGACACTACTATACTAACTCCTGCATTGAACTTAGGAAATTCAGGTTTCACCCTGAGCTACATCCCTTTGTTAGCTGTTTTAAGACAAGCTTTGCCGGGCATGGTGGCACATGCCTGTAATCCCAGCAATCGGGAGGCTGAGGCAGGAGCATCGGTGCGAGTTCGAGCCCAGCCTGGGTTACAAAAGTGAGCTCAAGGCCAGCCTGAACTGCACAGTGAGACCCTGTCTCAAAAAGACAAAAAAGAAAAAAAAAAAAAAAAAAAGACAAGCTCTCCCCAAGTCCCTGAGGTGCTTAGACTTCCCTCAGGATTGTGATCCTCCTACCTCAGCCTCCCAGACTGCTGGGATTACAGGAATAACGCCACCACGCCTGGTTTAGGCAGGTCTTGGAAGGGGGCGGGGGTCTGTTGTATTAATTCTTTTATCAATAATAGCATTTATTTTATTTTTTAATAATAGGATTTAATACTAAATTAAATTAAATATTGAAAGCCAGTAAAAGTTTCCCCTGATGTAAGGTTTCTCAGTTTTGTGGGATTCTCGATGTTTCAACTGTGTCCTCGTTTGCGTGAGTTAGTTTAAATATTGAAGTGTAACGCACCAGGAATTCTCCATGAGAAGGCCCTGTGCCCTTCCAGCAGCGGTGTTCTCCTCCTCTCTAATGACAGAAAAATGAAAGTGCTGCCAAAGGGCGGAAGTGTTAGGATTTTGAATTTGGATACTTATGTTAGTGAGTAAATAAAATAAAATACACTTGTAATCTCTCCTATTTTATAGCACTTTCAGAATTACCCTATAAACAAAACCTACTCTAAACAACAACCTAGGGATCTATAGCTAAGAATAATTTTCTTGCACATTTTATATAATAGAGTAACTTCCCCTTGAGAGGAAGGCAGGAACCCGGAGAACCTACGGTAGACAGAGGGCATTTCAGTGCAAGTGGTCTGGCTTAGAAAGCGTAATTAGTTGGCCGTGTTTCCTAGAGGGAAATTGTTTAACAAATTATCTTTGGGAACATAATGACTGTATTATGAAAAGCTGCCTCATGTATGATTTATTTGTTATGAACATAAAATTCATTGAAGATTATCCAAAGGATATGATGTTCTCTGAACATTTTAAATTTTGTTCCTGGATAAGCCAGACTACGTGGGAGTGGCTTACCAGATCATTTGCGTAAATGTCTTTTCTGAAATATTTATGAAGTTACCATCTAGACAGAACCAAAGAAATTATAGGCTCATTACTCATAATTTGGCATCATATTTATTGTAGAAATAACATTGAGAGTGTCGTCTACCTTATCATGCAGTCTGTTCTCTTCATTAAAAGCATAAGACAAATTTCATGGCCACTTCAACCCACACACTTCTGGTGAACAGCTTGGTGGTTTTCCTCATGGCCTCTGGGAATCTTTTCACACCACGCTTTTCTGTTAACTTGGGCTGCTGAGAGCCTAGTTGAGTATGTTGCTTGCTAAGCCATCCCACCAGCTTTATCTTTTCTCCTACTTGCCATCCATCCTTTCTTGTCTAGGGATTTTGCTACACAGAGATTTTTCAGTATGGCCAAGAGCCTCTTTGGGGAAGGATACAGTTTAAATATATCAGTAAAGGAAAACAAATGACTTATCTAAGACAATAGCTTTTTCTCCTAATAGCATTGTTCACTTTGCTATGTTTAGGATATTGGATTGGCTACCCTTTACGCCCTTCTTTGTACTTACACAACTGTCCTTTATTTGAGATCAATAGCAGTCTGCTCTTTCTCCATTCCAGGGCTGCCACTCCAGCTTCCCTGGCCTTGTCTTATGATGAGGCCTTTTGTCTTCTTCCTCTACACAGGTCCTTCAGTGTGTGTGTGTGTATGTGCATATGTGTACCTCTGATTCTGGCTCATAGGTATCCTCAATCAAATCCTTATTCTTTTCTAATTATTTTTATTATGGTTATTTTCTGACCTTTTTTCTCGAAGTATTGCAGGTCAGTCAGTTTCTTGGCTCCCACCAAGTATTTCAGTGAGGCTGCAAAGACAGCTTTACTCCTCTCCTGACCTGGCCCACGATGTGGTAGACATTGAATGTTGGCTACTCCACAAAAGTGGGCTTTGGGTGGTGTCTGTCTTTACGTAGGATCTGGTGCTCTTATCCAGTTGCTTGAATTAGAAAACACACTTAAAACATGGAGATCATCAGGTGTTTATATCACATTAGAAATGCCATATTTAACTGTTCCAATAAAATAATAGTTATAAATGCATTGGGGTTTACTAAGGTATGCATTAGGCTTTATGTTGAACAACAAAATTTGGTTATTAATATTTCTGTTTAATATTAATCATCATGTTTGGTTGAGAAGGTTAAAGCCCTAGTGAAGAAGAAAGAACTTTTATTTTGAATATGTCATGCTCATACATTATACTTTTATATCAGTAAAACTAATAGGTAAAAATCAATAGAATTACCAAAGTATAGGGCCACAAATCAAGGATTTACTAATCCAAGTTAAAAAATGTCATTACGCAGAGTGGCACAGCACTTCAGGGGCAAGGGCAGGGTTGTGAATTTGATTCCTGGTATTAAAAAAGGGAGAGAATGAAAATGATTTAATGAAAGAATTAAAAATGTTTTAATTCAGGCAAAAGTATCTTTTTACGGTAACTAAATGAATTTAACTAGATAAACCTGAGAGTCTTAAAGAAACTGTTCATAAGTGAATGAAAAATTTAAGAATCATTGCCAACATATTCAAATTAAAGATAGTAGATCAGGCCTGATTTCTGCTTCCAGGTGAATTGAAATCAATAAAAGTCAAAGCAAGAGTGAAAGTCAATTCCTTTGTGAAAACAGGAAAGAGTCGCAGTCCAGAAATATAGCTAATGCAGTAGATTTTTTTTTTTAATGTAAATTTAGGCCTTACTGAGGGAGGAAACTAGGAAGGATATTGTGTGAGACCGGTTTTCATGTAATTTCTGAGCATAGGCCGATCTCCTTAGGTGACACAGTACGGATTAGTGAGAAGGGCTGGGGAAAATGCCAGAGTTCCACTTAAACTGGAGTGGTACACTGGGCAAACCCGAGCAAGGAAGCGCTCTGCGTCAATATTGTCCCCGAGGGCTCAAAGCTTGACACGTTGAAAGGTTAGGGTTTTGAGAAGCTAAGGGAGGGAACTTGGAGTCTCACTCGGGTAGAAGCTTGCCAGGAAGTGGTGACTTCTAGCCAGGCTGCTTAGCAGAACTGTATCCCAGCCAGGAATCCATGTGACAGCCCAGCGCCCCAGCGCGCTACTCAAGAAGTTCTCTAAACTCAGAACAGAAGATAATAAAGTTGGATGAGGTTCAAAGTGACAAAGCAGAGCTCAAAAGAGAAATACAAAATTATAAAACAAGAACAGAAGAAAAAATCACGCTGAAAGCGGCAAGCAGTGGAAATGCATTTAATGTCAACAAAAGTCAGTGAAACAGAACACTGGGAAAAGGAAACGTTGGCTCATTCTTCAAAGAAATAATAGAAATAGAAACAAGCCAGAAGGTGGCTATATGAATGGAAACAGAAAAAAAACGCAGACAGAAAGCTTTGTGGAAATTAAAGAACATTTCGCTCACATCCTGAACACTCACAGCCCTAAACTCTCCTGGAAGGAACTGAAATATACAGTGGCAGGAAAACTGATAGAAGCTGATCTTTTTAATTTAGAGAAGTAGAAAAATGAAGCCCCAAAATGGAAGCTTACACTATGCTCAACTGTGAAATTCAGGAAGTGTTTCTTCTAAACCGGAAAAATAGGACGGCAGGGAATGTTTTCTCTTTAGCATTGGCATGTGAGTACTAGCTGACAATATTTAAAAAGAAAATAAAAATTTGGAATTAGTAAAATTAATTCTTTTCATATATTTTAGTTGTAACTTAGCAAACTCAAGAGAATCAGTTAACAGCAACAGTTCAATAACATATGCAAATATGAAAATAATATCTAAAATCCAACACATGCCCTAGACACAAACAACAATGAAAAGGTATAGTGAAAAAAGATTGAAATATCTCATTTACAGTAGTATGCAAACCATCCTAATTATGTAAGCTTTGTGTTAGATGTCAAACTTTAAAAAGTGCCCAAGTTCATGTGTTCTAGTGTAGAATACTTAGAAGATAGACAAATTGTCTTCCCATGGAGACTGTAAAATTTACTAGGGAAAATAAACTTATAAGACAAGTGAGAAAAATAAAAACAGAAAAGACTAACTTCCTAAGAAAATTAAATCCATTAGATTATGGTAATAGCAATCATAATGACAACAGTAGAATAAACTATAAAATATGTAAGCTTTGTGAAGGAGCAATTCTAGTTGGGCTTTGGTGGGGCAGATGTAGCCTAATGAATTTGTTTTGGAGAAACTGGCTTCTCATGCCAAGGAAAGGAGAAGGGATAGAAAACGAAAGGCATGATTTCCTTTGTCACTATTGTACTAAAATTTGGGCCTTTTTAAGACTTAAAAATACAGTTTTAAAAAGGACTAAAAGAAGGACCACCCAGATAGCTCTGCAGATTAAAGCACCTGCTTAGGCAGGCATAGGGACTAGGGTTCGATCCCCAGTGTGCTGTGCCAGCCCCACCCAGGGGAAACACTGAAATAGCCATTGAGACTGGGTGTTGGCGGCATATGTCTGTAATCACAGTGTTTGGGAGGCTGAAAACAGGAGAATCACTGAGTCCAATCTGTATAGTAAGACCATATAGACCCTGTACTTACTACATGAAGAAAGTACTAGAAGATAACAGAATTTTTAAAGTCCTAAAATTAGAGAGATTAAACTAAGCTCCAGACTGCACAGATCAAATAAGAAAAACTTGATGTGTTTCATTACATTGTCTTTAAAAATAAAAATTTTGTTTAGAAGGAAAAAATATGTAACATATATGCCCTATATAGGTATATCCAAATTGAAAATTGGAAGACAGATAGATATCATCAAGAGTGAGCCACTTCTCAAAACGCAAAGAACACATACAGAGCCTTACAAGGAAAGTTCTGAATTACTTCATATGTAAACCAGCAAACAATGGGAGCACATCACAGAACATTCTCCTAATCTTAAATCACAGAAATAAGAGCGTTTGGATTTGAGTTTTGTCTGCTGATTTAGCATATAATGTTTGAAAATTGCACAAAAAGCACTGTGACACTACAGGATTTGACAGATTCTACAAAAGGATGCCTAAGACTAAACATATGGCTTCACTCATGGCTAAAATACATTACACTTAGGGGGTAAAAGGCCAAGGGAGCATGGAAGGCTCCTGTTTAGACAAGCAGATCAGGCAGAGAAAGCCACATAGCAAGAGCGTTTTATATCAGTGTGGGGCATATTCCCAGTTAGGTGCACATATGCCAGCCAACTGTCCAAGATGCAGCCACTTCAAACAGCTCTCTTCAGCTCCCTCCTCCCTCCCTCCCTTCTGGAAAAGGTACAGGACATACTTGGTGGAAGGAGTCCTGGCTGGGAGAGATAGTTTGATTTGAGCTGGTAGGGTGTCCTGGCCCACAACCGCAACACTCTGAGAGGCTGAGGCAGGAGGATCCTGAGTATAAGAGAGGCCTGGGCAACTTAGAGACTTCGTAAGAGGCTGTCAGAAAACTAAGATGAAACAAAGAAGCAAAGAAAGAGTTGAGCAGGCAGCTAGGGACACAGCCCAGTGCAGAAGGCCTGGGCTCACCCTAAAGTACCAAAAGCAATTTTCCACTAGGACATGTCTTGTGATTAAAAGTCCAGTGGAAATATTATATAGAAATGTGAGAAATTTATCCTAGTAAATTTTTGAGGCAATAACACAGAATTAGGATTTAAAAAATATTTTTGTTGCTCTTTTTGTAAGCTAAAAGTAGTAGATTTATCCAGCTTCTCGATAACACCATAAAGCAGATAATTTGGGGCCAAATGCGGAACTATGAGAAATGAAGAAAACCTAGTAGCCCCGAAAAACAGGCACAGTGGCTTGTTGGTCTATTTTTTCTGTTCTCAAATTCACATTTTCTGTGAATACATGGACCTACAGCATTTCTGATAGTAATTAGTACTATTATCTTAAATGGCTTTCTGATTATTTTTCCCCAGGCTTTTCTGATACAGCCTTTCTCCTGTGGAAAATAAAAATGGTTGTTCAGAAAATTATATTTCTTCTCAACACAATCAATGTCTTAGTGCTTGATTATTATTCTACCACAGGATCCTACCTTCAGGTCTCGATTGCTTTCTAGAATGGAGATAGGAAATTTGAATAAAAATCTCTTGGCTTCGCAGTCCTGTAAAAATTGGCTGAGTAAGTGCAGTTCAAATGATGGATAATTAGCGGGGGGCGGGGGGACCCTAAATGCGTGCACAGAAACCTAAATATTCGCGGCTACATTGGGCTGAACAAGTCAATTAAACTTCAGGAGAGTCGATCTTTTAATCTGTAAAACTGGATGTGGAGGGGCCGTGAGGAGGCAGAGGAGAAAGCTAAGATCTCTAAAATCCTTCCAGACTTTGTTTCTAAGGAACCCTGAACAAAATCCACACTTCAAATCATTACATGCATAAACTCCAGATGTCTGAAGCTCCATACCATCCACTAGGCCCACGTTAGGACTGCTGGAGCCACAGTTGTAAAGCAGGACTTGTACTTTCTAATGATCTACTCCATATCCTTCATGCACGGCGATGCCTTTGTTCTTCAGATTTCTGATTCAGCGCATGTGCTGCTCTGACCCCGATCTGCTCATCTAAATTATTATCCAAATGTATTCCTATTTTCTTCTGTATGTTCCCTCAACTTCATTTTACTCCTTGAACAAGAATATATTGTACTGAAAACACTTAATAGCTCATTCATGTTATTTCAATTCCTGTATTCTATTAAAACTTTTAGTTTGTTAAGTCTTGAATGTTTTCCCAGAATTTATAACATCTGTTATGTAAACATATAGACCAACATGTACACCTATGAACATATTTCAGGCCATGTACTAACAATAGGCAAATGGCCCGATAAACTACTTCATGAAAGAAGGACAGTGTTCATCTGTGATGTCTTTGTTGAAGCAAGACAGTGTTTTGCCCATATTAGAATCCACTCCGAGAAAATGTTGAAATTCTGAAATTTAAAAGTCTTCCAGTTTTAAAATTGGAGATGTTCAGTGAACAGTATTCAGGAGAGACTTGCAGTAAGATGCAAACATTCATAAAAAAAATATGTAAAGGATTATTAAGAGATATGTTTTATTCAATTAAAAGGAGTATAGATTTATGTTTCTTTCATTCATTGGATATCATTTAACATACATATCAATATGATGGCACCTAGTTAACACTAAAGAATTTCTTTGGTGAAATACATATTCTATTAAGAGTTGAAAATACACCTTTCTTAGTATTGTAAAGGCTCTCTGATTTTGAACATTTGTTTATTAATTTAACCTTGCCCACTATAAGTGTCTTATACTGTCACATTTTTGAAATTTATTGTTCTTCAGAATTTTTTTTTTACATCTTGAAGCCATCAAGCTATTTGTTCATCATTACTAATTAGTTGGATATGACGCTGACAAAGAGCTAATGTCAGTGTCTCATAGGAAGTCTCAGCAGATTAAAAAATCCAAGTGACCCTCTGAGCCACTTCCCAGGCTTCAAGGCAAGATCATCTTATCCTGGCCAAACGAGACTTCTTTGCCACTTAAAAACATTCTCTCTCTCTCTATCTATCTATCTATCTATCTCCCACAAGTAATTTTCAAAACCACTTTATTCAGGTATGATGGCATCTATTAAGCCATGCAGAATATATATTACATTACTTTGCTATATAGGACTGTTTTGGTCAACTGTATACTACTTGTATAATATTGGTCCCATAAGTTTATTTTTTCTTTATTTATTTTTATTTATTTATTTATTTATTTATTTATTTATTTTGTCTTTTTTGAGACAGGGTCTCGCTATGCAGTTCAGGCTGGCCTTGAGATCACTCTTGTAGCCCAGGCTGGTCTTGAACTCATACTGATTCTCCTGCTTCAGCCTCCCAAGTGCTGGGATTATAGGCGTGCACCACCACGCCCAGCTCTGTCCCATAAGTTTAAAATAAAGCTAACAAGTTCCCATCATCCAGGGATGTCAAAGCTACCATAAGAGCAACGCATGACTCATGTGTTTGTGCTAATGCAGGTGTAAGCAGACCTTCTGCCTCAAACTTTATAGAAAGGTCTAACAAATCCAAGTGTATATACTAGCCATGTAGTAGGCCACACCACCCAGGTGTGTGTAAGTGCGTGTCCCGGTCTACACACACTGATGCAGCCAACCGACCATGCATTTCTCAGGATTCATACTGTCTTTATGCAACGTGTGTCTGTACATTTAGCTCAGTTTGGGGACAGGAGCACGTCTCTGAAGCTACCAGGGCCATCAGTACGTGCATTTCCTCCCAATGAGTCCTCTTGCCTTATTAATAGTACTATCATTACCATTGTTATGGTAGAATTATTTTTATTTTGTGTAATAAGCCTACCTTATAGTAGATATACCTGCTTAAGAATTATAAGTATGGGGGCCCGGCGGGATGGCTCAGTGGTCTAAAGCGCCTGCTTGGGGAAGCTTGGGCGGCTTCAAGGACCGCGGTTCGATCCCCGGCACCACATGCTGTGCCAGCCCTGCCCTCGGGGTGGGCTGAGCCAGCCATAAAAATGAGTGAATAAACAAACAAAGGTTCTGAAACACGAATAAAAATAATAAATAAAATAAAAAAAATTAAAAAAAAAAAAAAGAATTATAAGTATGCACAGTATGGTATGGAATATTTTCTAAGTGAGGAATCTATCACAGGACAATTCAGCAAAAGGGAGATCCTCTGTAGCACTTTACAAACTTTTAATGTTGAAGCTACGAGAGCCAAGGTGTCTAACGTTTTCCCTGCAGAAACTCACTTTTCCTGGTAGTTTCATGAGGATCTTCCTCATGCCTTATTGTGGTCGGGGCTTCTGCCTGAGTTAGAGTGACAGCAAGTTTCTTATGGGAACAGGGAACTGGCGCTTCCTGCTGCAGTCCAGCTGCTGAGGGGCAGTGACCTTGCGAAAATGTGCTCACCCATTGTTTTCATTTCTTTGCCTGAATTCCACAGCTCAGGTTCACAGTGCTGGTTTTCCTCTGATTTAAATATAAAAAGAGGTTTTAAATCAGAGGAAATATTTTCAAAAAGGAAAAAATTCCCATAGGGTAAGGAAATAAATCATTAGCCCCTATTTGTATAACCTAATGAGGAATTTTCTTACTCTCTGAGCATTTATTAACTGTACTAGTAATTTCTTGTGTTATATATCTCATTTGTTTATAAGCCATACCCCAATCTGAACTATAGAAGATATGAATATAATTATATTTCCTTGGATGGCTAGATAAGAGTAAGGTAGCCATTGAAATAGAGATGTGCTTCCTAACATAAGAGTATTAAATATGTTTTTCTTTTCAGAAATCATTTTCAGTGGTATAAACTTTCTGAATACATTTGGGCCTTATGCAAATGTATCAGCATATCACGTATGATATATACATATATATGTTGAATATATATATGTACATATACATATATACATATATATATATATATATATATATATATATATGATATGCTGATACATTTTGCGTTTCCTAAATGTTTTCAATCACTTAGCAAACACACAGCTCTCCAACAGATTCTCATCTATCAAAGATCTCATACTAAAATTGAACAAACATATGTCCAGAGCAGGCCACCTACATCAGAGCTCCGGCTCTGCACAAAGTCTTGTCCCTGCATACGAGGTGCCTAATTCTGTTTATGAGTCATAAGAAAAAAAGAATAAATAACATTAATTTAAATTCATGTAACTCCACGTATGCCCATATATTTTGCATCTTTTATAGGTTACATACTGTAGTTTCTAGTTGGTAAAAACCAGTTCTCAATGAAAGAATAAGTAAAAGATCCTGTCTCTTTGAGCTAGAGCAGTTTGATATAGTGATGCAATTCAATTTACTGCGTGTGGTCTGATAGCAGGACAGACCATTCCAAATCAAACTAGATTAAAATGAAAACGGTCTCAGTAGAAGGACTCGGGTACCTGTAGAGGCAAAGGAGATTGGGTACAATGAGCTGGAGCCAAAGAGCAATGCAGAGTTTCAGAAAAGGTACCTGATGGTTTGGGGAGTAAAGCAGAGACATCTGAGCTGATTTTCCAGTAAAACTGGTTTTGAACAGGTGTGGTGTGCAAAATGGGTTGGTGCCCAAATTTTAGAATTTGGGCTGCTAGTTTTGAGGTCACAAACTGAGTGAGGAAGACCAGGACCTAGGTACCAACCGTGGAGATAGGCGTGTGGTCCACTCAAAAGGAAATTCAGTTTTGGTAATTTCTACCTAGAAGTTTCAATGCATGTAGTAATTTCTGCCTGGTGTCAGCCTCCAACTTCAGCCATTCTGACAAGCAAAGGACAAATGGCTAGCATGGCTGGAATAGGTCCTCAAGTACTGGACAGAAAAGCACCAAGTTGCCCATCCTTTTTGTATATTGTATTCTTTCACCTCTCCAATAATATATAGGCAAAATTGGCTGTTCACTCTCCATATCTCTTTGTTTGTTTTTTTGTTTTTTTTTTTTGTCTTTTGGAGACAGGGTCTCGCTATGCAGTTGAGGCTGGCCTTGAGCTCACTTTTGTAGCCCAGGCTGGTCTCGAACTCACATCGATCCTCCTGCCTCAGCCTCCCAAGTGCTGGGATTACAGGCGTGCGCCACCACGCCCGGCTCTCCATATCTCTTTATTAAATATTTAATAAGCACTTACCTGTGTTTAATTGAATCTTTAAAGAATAACTTTTACTAGTACTAGCTTTGATAATTTTCTACCTTATAATTTGTATACTTTTTGTAAATCTGGCAGTATATATGTAGGTATGTGAACCATAGTGGGGCAAAGGAAATATACATAAAATCAGGAGTTTGTATTTTTTTGTGTCTCATTTCGTGAAGAAATACATAACCCTCTATCATTGAGCTTTATTCTTTTCTCTAGATAGGAAGATGTATCTAAATCCCTTTAAGAAATATCATACCAGTCTGAGGAGATTGATCAGTGGTTTAAGTGCTACCTAGCAAACACAGGGACCTGGATTTGATCCCCAATACCACATGTGGTGTTACCCTAGAACTCTGCACCACTGCAGTCCTAGTGCTACTGAGACTGAGATGTGAGTATCACTATGAGTCTGAGCTACATAGTGATAGCCTACTAGAAAAATAAGTAAATAAATGATTAAAAAATAAATACTATATTATTTAATTTTTGGAGGCATTCTATATTCAATTAAAACTTAGCTGGGCTTTTATTTTGCTTCTTTTTTTTTTTTTTTTTTTTTTTTTTTTTTTTTTTTTTTTTTTTTTTTTTTTTGTCTTTTTGAGACAAGGTCTTGCTATGTAGTTCAGGCTGGCCTTGAGCTCACTTCTGTAGCCCAGGCTGGTCTTGAACTCACACCAATCCTCCTGCCTCAGCTTCCCAAGTACTGGGATTACCACCATGCCTGGCATAGTTTGTTTCTTTATTATTGGTTATTTAAGTTAACAGGACAATTTATATGACTATATTCATGGTAGTAATACCTAGCTCTTCACTGTACTAATAGATAGCAATATTAATTATGTGGAGTTTTCTGTGCAATAAAAAAAGATAAGGCCCAAAAGTGTAAAAATAGGATAAATCTACAATTTAAATATAAAAGCATGAAAGTGATTATAGAGTAAGTTATAAAGACATTGTTCTTAAAGAGATACCATAAAGTCAACCATTGAAAGTTTTAAAGTATTCTTAGTGGAGTCTTAGGCTAGAGATAAAATCCTGGGGTCCCTCAGACCAGACATGGCTACTTAGCTGCCTTGAGATTACAGTGGACGTGGGGAACAGACACAGATAGGGTGGGTGGAGACAGAGACAGAGACAGAGACAGAGAGACACAGGGACAGATGGAGAGACAGATAGAGAGAGAGAAACAGAGAGACAGAGATAAACAGAGAGAGACAGACAGTGAGATAGAAATGGAGAGAGAGGGGAGGGGAGAGAGAGAGACAGAAATGGAGAGAGGGGGGAAGGGAGAGAGAGAGAGAGAGAGAGAGAGAGAGAGAAAGAAAACAAGAAGCAAGAGAGGAACTGGCACTAAAGGCTAGACAGGAACAACCAAGGAGCTGTCATATAAGCCGCGTCATGTCTTCAGGATCTGAGGAGGACTGCTGCATTGTTTAGGGGACAGACAAAGACAGCAGCCTCTTTAGCTTCGCTGTGCTCAGAGGTCAGCGTCTCTCATCAGGTTCTGTGGGGTCCTACGGGCTTGAGTGCCAACATTGCTCGAAGGGGCAGTTGATCTCCTCATGTAGCTAAGACTGCCTGAAGGGGCATCCTCTGTCTTGCACATGCGGTAACTGGTGTCACTTCTAGGGCAGCCTTGGGTCACATCATGGGATGGTCTGCCTGCAGCTGTCACTGTGCCTGGAGTCTTGAAAATACCCGAGACACATTTTTCCTGGTTACATTTTCTCACTTACAAACTCCAGTGACTGAATGTTTGTGTGCAGAGCTACGCCGGAGGCTTGACTCTCAGTTTAAGATAGCAAAGAAGAGGGGTTGGCCAGACGGCTCAGCAGATGAAAGCACCCATTTAGGCAGACGCGGGGAATGGGGTTGATCCCCAGGGTACTGTGCCCACGCCCCTGGGACACACTGAGACCATGGTTGACGCTGGCATAGTGGGGCGCACCTGTAATCCCCATGCTTGGGAGGCTGCAAAAAGGATCACTGCAAGTCGCCTCTGTGCAGTGAGACCCTGTAGACACTGTCCTAAATACATTTTAAAAGAAAAGGACAGAGCCGGGCGTGGTGGCTCACGCCTGTAATCCCAGCACTCGGGAGGCAGAGCCAGGAGGATTGGTGCAAGTTCGAGACCAGCCTGGGCTGCAAAAGTGAGCTCAAGGCCATCCTCAACTGCACAGCGAGACCCTGTCTCAAAAAGACAAAAAAAATAAAATAAAAGAAAAGAAAAGAAAAGAAAAGGACAGTAAAGAAGAAAGCTGCAGCTCGTAAATCACTGTTACCATATCTTGGCGTGAAGAAAGGAAATGGTAGATGGGAACTAAATGGAATAAAGGAAGCTTAGAAATGAATGGAATAGAAACTAACTGAAATTCAATTTGTCATAATTTGGATAATGCAGTTTAAAACGAAACCTGGAATGGATCATGGCTTGAAGCGTTGACTTCCACAACTGTCAGTCGGAAGGAGAAGCCCAAGGAACCATGACGGGGTGCTCGGCTGTGTCAGCTTAATTCTAGATTCACAGCCCTGGTTTCTGAAACTGCGTTGGACTGACCCAGCTCATTTGAAAAGAAAGCGCTTCCCACAGTTATTTGTGAAGTGCCCTGGGCAGAGCGCACTGCGAACAGGAGCTCACAAGGTTTCCTTATGCCTCTCGCTGTCCTTAGGAGGCTGGACCGGTCCACAGCCCCGAGCCTGAGAACCCGACTGCCGGCTGGAGCTGTCGCTCTACCCTGCCTCTTAGCCTAGAGCTGAGTGGCTCTGGGAGCTTTTCTTCTTTTGGCTTGCTGTGGAGACTTACAAAGAGTGCCTGATGGAAACGTACAGAAATGATCTGGATGTGTCCTCTCCAAGCTAACGGTGCTGCCGTGGCTACACCGCGTCCAGTGGCTTTGATAATTAGCACGTGGTTTCCGTTCTCCACTTGAGGACGGCTCTAAGATTCCTGTTTCCTATCCGCTGCTGGTCCTATGGATGCTGTAATTTTAAATTTTAGGAAGGAGCAAAAGTCATGGAAAATTGATCTTTGATGGGTTATGTGTGCCTTGAATGACGGGCCCTCCCCGGGTGGAGTCCTCGTTACTATGTCTTTCATCTGAAGACCTGAACATCCAAGAGACCTCAGTGACATTTGCTTTTGCTTTTCTTATTTTAAAGAGAATAAAAAGCAAAAGTGATAAGGGAATTTCAGAGCAAGATGACAGGAACTTAACAATGATTGTCATGTTGTATATTATTGCCAGCAAAGTGGTTCACATTGCCAGATGTAGGGGTACAAAGCTGATCAAACAATTAGCCATTGACTCTTAATTGTTCTTTTAAATAAACCAATAAAATTAGTACTGTAATTATCTGAGCTATCATATATATATATATATATATATATATATATATATGGTTTCTTTCTTTCTTTCTTTCTTTCTTTCTTTCTTTCTTCCTTTGTTCTTCCCATTTGAGCAGTTGCTTTCCGTTTTGCACTATCCGTGGTACCATTTGGGTCTCTTTATGCTTTCAGTTTCTCAATCCATGTGAGACAATGGTGTCTACACATGTGGCTCTGATTTATTTCACTTATGGCTATGGCCTCTAGTGGTGTCCATTGACTTATAACAGCCTTGACTTTACCTTTCTTTATAGCTGAGTAACACTCCATTGTATAAGAATAGCATACTTTTTTGTTTTATTTATGCATCCCTCAGCTGAGGATTATTTGGGTTGTTTCCAAGACTGAGCTGGGACAAATCGTGCTGCTCTAAACATGGGTACCCATGTCACTGTGGTATGGCCCAGAAGGGGAAAAGCTAGACCACTAGTCCTAGATTCTGAGGACTCTCCACACTGATTTCCACAGTGGTTGCTCCTTTCCCGTTTGCAATTCTTTGTCTTTGTGTTCTCGGGATTAAATATAAATAGTGTGTGGTATAATCATATCTTAAAAGTATTTATTATTCTTCATAAAAATGGAAATAGATTTACTTTTCCGATTTATAAAATGTTACACTATTATCTTTAAACTGAAAACAATATACTAAGATAAAAAGAGAAATGTAAAGGTACCTAGAATCCAGCCATCTTGAAATAACTACTATTAATTTTCAGTGAGTATGCATTATATTAATCTATCCAATTAATAATTTTACATAATTACAAAATACATATCACATTAGTGCTTTGCTCCTCTTGGCGTTGTGTAAATGCACCAAGCCTACCCTATTCTTCCGTGGAGCATGAGTTATACTCAGAAGTCGCCTTCACAGCATGCAGGTCATACACACATCTTCACACATGAACCTAATGTGTTTTGTCCAAGGAAAATTAAAATTTAATTCTACTCAGAAATCTCACCCCTGGACATCTATCCTATACAAATGAACATACCAATTCACACAGGCATTTTTATGACGCTGTTTATTGCAGGCTTGTTGATAGTAGCCATAAAGCCAGAAAATAAAGTTGATGCTCATCAATAAAGAATATAAGAATTGGTTAGAGCTATGCTGAAAAGCTTAGAAGGGATTCTCTCTCTCTCTCTCTCTCTCTCTCTCTCTCTCTCTCTCTCTCTCTCTCTCTCTCTCTCTCTCTCTCTCTCTCTCTCACACACACACACAGAGACACACTCACATTACATGAATGTTGTTTCTCTTATTTTATTTATTTTTATGTATTTGGTATAGGCCTTCACTGCACAGCTCAGACTTGGAGTGTCCCCCTGTCAGCCTCCCAAGGGCTGGGGTTACAAGTGTGTGCCACCATGTCTAGTCTTGGTGGCTGGCTGGGTGCACCTCGGGCAGGGTGACATTTAGACCACTGAGCCATCTCTGTGACCCACACATTATTCCTTTCATAATGTGTGTTCAGATATATGTAAAATGAATAAATGATGGTGTTTCTTTTGTTTGTAGTTTTATCAACTTATAGTGACTCATATTATTTTAATCAAGTCTTTACAATATTCATGAAATGTTTTCAAATCTAGCAATGCTATTTTGACTAATATGTTTCATTTTTAAAATGCCAGATATGTTTCTCTTCTAGCTCAGTATCTTGATGGCTGAGTTTAAAGGGACATTCCTAGGGCTGGTGAGATAGCTCAGCAGAATAAGCGCCTGCTTTGGCAAGCACAGGGACCAGGATTCCATCCTTGGTAACACATGCCATGCTGGCTCTGCCCCTAAGTCACACAGAGCTGGCAAACGATCTTGGGCATGCAGGTGCATGCCTATAACTGCTGCATTGGGGAGACTGAAAACAGGAGAATCACTGGGTCCAAGCTGTATAGCGAGACCCTGTGCCAAATACATACAAACTGACATTCCTAATAATGAATTATGTAGTCTCCTACTCTTTCTTGGAATATTTATACTAAGTTGTTATAATTTTATTTTAAGTATTTTTTTGGCGGCTGGCTCAGCCCACCCTGGGGTAGGGTTAGCATGCATGTGGTACCAGGGATCAACACGCAAACCCTACGCACTTGCCTAAGCTTGCCTAAGCATACACTTTAGACTGCTGAGCTATCTTGACAGCCAGCGCCATTGTTATAATTTCAAATTTATGCCTTTACTCAGTTTAATTTCATTGTGTGGATGTGTAAGATATTTTTATATATCATGCTCTTTCCCTGGATGTATGACAGCATACATCCCCGTTTGTTTGAATGTAAATTTCTCTTATCATTTTGGCATCTAGTTATAGATTCTCTATGACCTGTGACTGGCCCACCTGGCTGCTCCTTTTCAATGCCATGTAGACTGTTCTACAATTGTCACATAGTGCTATACTACACTGGAAACAGAGTGCTCCCTTTCATTCCCTTCCTGCTCATGATTTCCTAGTCAAAAATAAGGTCTCCATATCCACCATAACAAAAACTATGCTGATTTCTTACTAGGATAATTTATATTCAGACAATCTAGAATTCCCCTCAAGACTGGGTGTTTTTTCTATACCTTTTTAATTCTTTTCTTAGTGTGGTACTGGGATTGAACTTAGGACCTTGTGCTTGCCAGGCAGGCGCTTATGCCACTGAGCTGTATCCCCAGCCCCTTTTCTGTACCTTTTATAATGCATATTATGTTGTAAAAGTATATATATATATATATATATATATATATATATATATATATATAAATATATATAATTGATTATGCCTATTTTTCACTGCATTAATTCCTAAATATTTTAGAGGTGATTCCCCCTTGGTGATATAAACACAACTTTTTAAAAGTTTACAAATCTATCTGCTTATTACTAGAATAAACATAGAATTCATATTTTAACTCTATCTATATTTATTTATTTATTTTGTGTGTGTGTGTGTGTGTGTGTGTGTGTGTGTGTGTGTTAAACCAGGGATTGAACTCAGGCCCTTGTGCTTACCAGGCAAGCACTTATTCTACTGAGCTATCTCCCCAGACCCCATATCCATATTGCTAATTCTCTTAATTATAAATTATGCTTAATATAATATTTCAATAACAGTAAACTCAAAAGGTATGATGATAGTAAAGCAAATTAATATTTACCTTTTTCAGTGTTTATGTCAGTTATTTTATTTACATCCTGTTTTTATTTTCATGAGCAAAGTTTCAACAAAAACAACCATTAATAAAAAAATGTTGGGGCTGGGGAGCTAGCTCAGTGGTCTGAATGCCTGCCTGGCAAGCACAAGGACCCAGGTTTGATCCCCAGTACTGCATGCTGCACTGGCCCTGCCCCCGGTGCACTGAGCCAGCCACCGAAACTGTGCCTGGTTGTGCACACCTGTAATCCCAGCACTCGGAAAACTAAGACAGAAGAATCATTGAGTTCAAACTGTATAGTGAGACCTTATACCGTGTAAACAAACAAAAGATTAAAAAAAAAAATAATGTTCCTAGGAGATACATTGAACTTTGCTGAAATAATTATTTTTAATTTTTTTTAGAATTGTTTTTATTTTATTTTCTTGTTTCAAAACCTTTGTTTGTTTATTCACTCATTTTTATGGCCGGCTCAGCTTGCCCTGAGGACAGGCCTGGCGCAGCATGTGGTGCCAGGGATCGAACCGTGGTCCCTGAAGCCACCCAAGCTTTCCCAAGCAGGCACTTTAGATCACTGAGCCATCTTGCCGGACCCCATTATTTTTAATTTTAATACACAATTTTGAAAGTAATCAACATCAAAGCATTTAACAGTAATATAATATTTAAGTCCTATTGTTTTATATTTAGAATCTTGAAAATACTTAGGAAAGCTCAAATGTATTTTTTGCTTTGGATTGAGAATAGTCTATGATGAAAATAATTAAAGATGGAAGTCTATACCATGGAACCTCCTACAGAATCCATACAAATTGAATCATGCTTTGGGAACTGAGAGCATTAGCGATTTAGACTTCGTGAGCCATTAATTCCTAGAGGAGCTCTGATCCAGCAACGAGGCTGCTGGTCATCACATACAGGGGTACACGTGCTTCCTCTCTGCTTGCTAATTGAAGAAAGACCCTTAATAATGACAATTTTCAATTAACTTTTGATCTCTTAAATGGTCTATTACTTAAAGAAGAGTAAGATAAGCATTTAATCAAAAAAACATTACAGTTAATTTTATTTATCCTAGCTAACTTCCTAATTGGATAGACATTATCATCTCACAGAGGTAAAGCTAGTGTAACAACAAAGGCTCTGGTAGTGGCTGTTAATCTGTGTAAATGGACTGTTACATGATGTGAAGTATCCGTGTCCTTGCAAATAACAAAAATGTTAGACATTTATTTATCTATTCATAATCTCTGCCGGCATTTGTTTACTACAGCCATTCTGATCAGTGCGCTTCGAATAGGATTGGAAATAGCTTATAATCCTAAAGCTAAAGGCATGTGTAAGTGAATGAATGATATGTACATATATCAGGATAGTTATTAAAAGGAGAAGGAAGGTGTTGTAGGAAATTTTAAAAATCCCAACCATGATTATAATAATGAAAAGCAAAAAAGGGATTGGCATACTTGCATAGCTCATGTAATGATTTGTATTTAAATTGGGTGTTTTCATGTGAGTCGAAGACATCATACTGCCGTGACACGTGGACACTCTATGTGTCAGCGATGGCCCTCAGTAGATGTACACATACGTTGTGGTATTTACACACAACGGAGCGCCAGTCTGTGACAAACAGAAACTTGTGTCATGTGTAGGGAAACCGATGTGCCTTGCGACTGTAACATGACGTGAAGTAAAGCAGGCCCCAGCATAAGTACTCCTTGGCTTCTTCGCCGGTGTGAGAATCCCGTATTATAAACAAAGAGCAAAATAAAAATAGACATGAGGAAGTGAGGAAACCGGTGCTTCTCAATTGGGAAAGGATCTAAAGATGTACAGGGAAAGGAGGCGAGAGAGGAACTGCGCCGTGGGCACACACGCTCCGGCTCGACCCAAGGGATGGAGGCGCCGAGCGCAGCACGCATGCGCTGATAAAAACTGGACGTGCATGTTGCAGAATTCTTTTGTCAACTTCTGGTGAACACTGGAAACGCGTTTACGCAAAGAACCTAAGAGGGCCCCATTCGGTGGCATTCGCCATGGATTCAGTGAAAAAATTTCTTTTCGCCAGGGGAAATCCTGGTTTATAGATTTTTGTTTTCTCATGTTATGTATTTGGTAGAGGGCCTCACTGCGCAGCGTGCACTCGTAGTGAGCCTCCTTTCTTCAGCCTCCGCGAGGCTGGAATTATAGCCATGCGCCACCACGCCCCGACTGGGTCACCTGGCTCGGCATGCTTCGGGCACGGGGCTGGCAGGACACGTGGGACCAGGATGGGACCCTGGTTCCTGTGCTTGCCAAAGCAGGCATTTATTATGCTGAGCTATCTCCCTGGCCTGACAGATTATTATGTTTTATTTAAAAAGCAACTTCCAATTAACCTATAAACTATCCATGCATCATCCCTGGATTTTTTTCTTTTTTAAATATTAAATAGACCTTTCTTTAAATATGGAATAGACTTTCCTTTCTCCACTGGTTTGTGATACGTTTTGTCACATGCTAACATTTTAAATAAATATTTTCCAGTTCCTTAAATGTAGATACATTTCTACACCAATGTAAGCACAATTTTAACATTACTAATAGTCCCTGTGCCAGAGACTGTAATATATGCCTGTCACTCCAGGTACCCGGGAGGCTGAGGAAGCAGGATTCTATGTTTGAGGCCAGGCTGTTCAGCGTTTATGTTCTGCTTTTCCTTGCAGAATTAGATTAAAGTTGGATGTAAAAAATTAAAAAATGTTTCAATAAATCATGCTACATAAGGAAAACAACCTGTGAGCCTTTAGGCTCTTCTCCTCCTACTGTGTAACACTTTTCCTGGATATATTATGTTATATATTATTTTATTTCATTTCATTTCATTTTTGTGGAACCGGGGATTGAACTCAGGCCCTTGCTCTGGCTCTTGCCAGGCAAGCGCTTATTCTACTGAACTCTCCTCCCAGCGCCCTGGGTATATAATTTTAGAAGGGTGAGGAGAATGACAGAACCTGCCTATTTTCAGGTGCTTTGGGAGGCGTGAGGAGCAAACCACGGCAGAAAGCCCATGAGGCGCTAGCCAGAGGCAGAGCTGGGGGATCAGGAATGATGAGAAAAAAACGAGTTTCCTTTTTTTTTTTTTTTTTTTAGTTACACAGATTGTGTGTATGTGATTAAGAGAGTATTGTACAATTTTCTTTTTTTTTTCCAAGTTTCAATTTTTTATTGTTTAAATTAAATTTAACAATGGTTATATTACATATTTTCATCATCAGATCAGTTTAGATTAATACATATAGGTATATACGATTGATCAAACAATTAAACATTAACCCTTCTAAATCAACATTACTTTCTTTTTTTTTTTTTTCTTTTCCCCTTCCTTTTCTTGTCATTCTCTCAAGAGTAGTACTTAAAAATAAGAGACTGGGCCAAAAACCATATTCTTGACAGGCTACAATTTTGTATTTCCTTGAATTTCCA
>PVJA010009504.1:0-60345 GCA_004027025.1 Myocastor coypus
ACCAATCACGGAGGCCAGGCCAGGCCTGGAGGTGGTGTAATTGGCCTGATGCTGCTTATGTGGGTGCCTTGGTGATGTGAGGAACAAACAGCTTATTAGACGATGTGACCTTTGAGCAGCTTAGCTGCCTTTTCAGTGTGGGGTTGTAGCACAAGCCCCAGTGGAGCAGAGCTTTTCTAGCAGTTTGCTTGCAAGCAGGCATAGGAACACGGCAACTTAAAACAATGTCCATTGGTTCTGAAACTTTGAAAGTGAATAATTTAGTCATGTATGCAGCACCACAATGAGTTTCCAGAATATTCCTATTATCTAGAAGGACTCTTTGTGCCTATTTTCCTCCATCCCTCCCATTATGTAGCCACAGTTCTAGTTTCTTTTCTTTTCTTTCTTTCTTTTTTTTTTTTGCAGAACTGGGGACTGAACTTAGGTCCTTGAGCTTGCCAGGCAAGGGCTTATTCTACTGAGTTATCACCCCAGCCCCCATCACATTCTCATTTCTTTCTCTGTGGGTTTGGCCCTTCTAGATTTTGCATATGGCTGAAAACGTATAACATATGGCATTTTGGGTCTCATTTCTTTCATTTAGTATGTTTTTGGAGTTCACACATGTAACATGTATCAGTACTATGTTTCTCTTCATTGCTGGTTTTTTCAACTTTATTGATAGACTGTGTTTTGCTTAACCCTTCAGCAATAGATGAATATTTGAATGTTTACCAGTTTTTGACTCCTCTGAATAGTGCTTCTCTGAAACTTTGCTTATAAGTCTTTTTTCAGGCATGTGATTTTATTTCTTTTGGACAAGATGCCTCTGAGACATCTCCATTTTTACCCTTTTAGTAGTTATTTTCCATTTAATAGTATAAGAAAATATATAGGTTCAGTTTTAGCTTAAGCTGGCTCATTGCTTTTTTTTTTTAAAAAAAAAAACTTTCAATTCAGTCAGAAAAATAATATTTGGATTTGCTGTGGGATTTAGCAAGTGAGTGTATTCATTCTCATTTCTGATTTGTGTTCCACTTTCGTTCCTGTCCCTCAGGACAACTTTTAGGTCTGTAGTTGTTTCTGTGCTGGAAATGAAGATAGATTGGTGTACACGGAGCCACCGCTTATGAAGGGAGAGTGCTCGTCGGTATATTGAACTAAAGCTCTGCTCTTAAATTACCATCTTTCCTTTATTTCTCTACTCCTACGCTACACCCATCCCAGGCTATAGAATTTTATTTGTTTCATAAAATCTGCTACAGGCCTCTGTGAGAACGTTGTAGCACACTGCTCTGGAGATCACTGGGGACAGGCTGTCAGGGCGTGTGAGACAGAGAATGCTGCTTCAGGGGCACGGGGATGCCCGGCTGCAAAGGCAGGAGCGGCTCCTCTGTATGTATGTGTGTGTATAACAGCAGGAGTGCAGTCACACACCCAGGGATCCAGGAACGCGCACCACAAGGCTGTTCTTTCTCAGTCTTCACCTGCCGTCTCTCAGCTGTTGGCCTTATATCAATACAGAGTCTTGCAGTGAAGGGCGAGCTCCTGTATTGGTACAAAGCATTTGCAAATGAAGCAAAGCAGACTGGAAATATCTCACCGATGTCTGGCTTTGCTCAATGTTTAACTTCAAAGGCATCTGCCATGTATGTCCTATCTTCTCAGGAACTGAAACTATTTTTAGGTTGTGGAATAACTTAAGATAGAGAGATCTGGCCGGTCTTGTTAAAAAAAAAAAAAAAAAAAAAAAAAAATTTGGGTTGAGTGTGGGAGTCCATGTGTCTGCTTCTTCAAGCTTGCCTCATACAATATTGAAATTGATTTTCTCAGCTGCGCTTCCTCACTGTCTTTTTTAAATGTCTACTCTTTACCCTACTATAAAGCAGGATGACAGAGCATGATGGGAGAGGTGTCCTTGCAGACCCACTGCAGTGACCTCTGTCTTTTGACCTCGGAATTCCTCTCTCAGTGTTATGAATGCCCATCTTATCTGCCGTACCTGTGATGGGTAAGCTTGTGTCTTGTGGTGGCTAAATAGTTCTAACTTTTCTGTGAGAGTGTTTCCATAAGAAATTAGCATTTGAATTCTGGATGGATATCATCCCATCCCACTGAGGACTGGAATAGGAGAAGACAGGCACCACTTTGGGTTACAGTAGCGGCTTAATGCTAGGCCTTGTCCCCAGGGATAATTTATTCTCCAGTGATCTGGAGTTGTTTCAGATTGTCCCAACTGGGGAGCGGAGAAGGGCACATGGTAGTGTGCTCCTGGCATCTAGTGGGCAGAGGCAGGGGTACTGATAATGTGCTTATAATCAGCAGGATGCTTCTTTCCAACCGGGTTTGTTAATTCCAATCTGCTCTTGTGGAAGCACCTGAAGGGGTCACATTGGCTATTTCCATTGGTTATTAGTGAGTGTACAACATTGGGGACTCAGTCTGTGGATAGACCAAAAGCTAACGAGAAATGAGGTGAGCAGAGGGCCAGCTGGGGAATTGTGGGAAAGTGGAAGACATGGTGGATGCCACTTACATATGGAGCTGCCAGCCACATTTGTCTCCCTTTGTGTGGATGAACAAGAGCGATCAGAGTGGGAACTGAAGCCTAATGGGATTTGTCAAACAATGTGAGCATCTCGGTGGCTTAGAAAGGTACAGACAATAGAACACATATTTCGTCATCCTGTTTCGTCATTTTCACTATATAACTTCGCAAAGCTTTCCAGGGCAAGGTCCTGCGCTTAGTATTTACAGGAATAGTTCACTAAACCCTCCCAGGTTAATTTTGTAACAATTTTCACACTCAGTAGGAAGTTTCGAGATGTTGGTAAGACATTAAAATGTGGCCATGTAGCGTGTCCTCCAACCTGCCATGAACTAAGGTCTCCATAATTATAGCACTGAACATGGAAGAGGTTACTGGAGGATGTGAAGGCCCCACTGGCCCCTGCGATTTCTGGCTCTGCATCTCATGCACCTGTCTGTGATCTGCAGAGGCGGGTGCTAGGCCATCTGCCTTGCCTCCCCTTTGGGTGAGCTGAGGATCCACAAACATCCTTCACAAGCCCCATGTGTTGCTCATGCGTGTCAGAATGGTTTGCTTCCCTCAAATGCCTTCGGTACATGTTCTTACGAGATGAATATGCTGGTTTCCATGGTGAAGCTAGGGCTATATCAGGGGCTCCAACCTGTCCCAACCCACGGCTGGCCACCTGGGAAGCGTCCTAAGGGGCACTCCATTGTTCTGAGCTCCAAGGATGCTTAGCCCTGCTGCTCCCTTTGAAGTGGCCACATGGTACTCGAGGCATTCATTCTTCTGGGGCAGCATTTCAAAAGCAATACTCCTTGAACTCTGGGCATCTTTTAATTTCTTCTTTGGTAAAACTAACGGGAACCTGCAATTATATTATTTGCTGTCCTGGTACTCCTAAGATGAGAAATGCAGAGAGTCCAGAGAGAAAGAAGCCCTGGACAAACCTCAAGAAGGGTCAGAACTCTTCTTTGATTTGCAAAAATGGGGAGTGCATGTTATAAAAGATTGAAGCAATAACCAGAAGTGAAAGCTATGAAAACGCTCAACTCCATCCCAGTGGATGTTGCTGGAGATGCTTCGTGATACTATGTAAAGAGTGTGAAGAGGTGAGAGGTTAGAGATGAGAGAGAGAGAGGGAGACAGAGACCGAGAGACAGAGACAGAGAGACAGAGACAGAGACAGAGAGACAGGGATAGAGAGACAGAGACAGATAAACAGAGACAGACAAATAGAGACAGACATACACAGAGATGACAGAGACAGGCAGACAGACAGACACAGTTGACAGAAACAGACACACATAGGGTAGTGACAGAGGAGAAAGGAAGGGCCATTGCTAGGGGACACAGTTGGCTCTGGGCCTGGGTATGGTGGGAATCAATCCCAGAGGAAGGGCTAATGTTTTAGAAAGTAATATCACAATAATTCTGATATGAAATGAACCTGCATGAAAGATTTTATTTAACTATCACTGATGGCAGAAATAGTAAGAAGTTCAAGCTGTTGAATTCCGAAGAACGTCCAAAGATTTGGCAAGGGCGGGACAGGACAAGAGGTCACCCTATGGGGAAAACTCAGCTGCATGTCGTAGATAGATTAGTTTTCATTGCCGTCATTTGTCTACAACCTACAAAGTTCTAAAATTTCTCAAAGGCTAAGAAAGAATGGAATCAGATCACATGAGGCGCATGACCAAGGAGCATGTACTGTTCCTCTGGAGATGCCTGGTCAGGATTCGCTGCCTCCCAGCCTCCTTACACCCTGTCACCAGCCCACCGCCCTCTTCTCACGTTACACTGTGGCCCGCCCAGGGTTCTTGCCAGGAGGGGTTTGAGTGCCCCACAAGCACCACTTCACAACTCACAAAGTACACAAAGCACAAGACACACAAAGATGTCTTGGTGCCTTGCTGATTGTTTTTTAAAGCTCGGGCACTTTATTCTAAGAAATGGAGAAGCATTTGAAAAGGCCTCAGCAAGGGCTGGTTTAGGCCAACTCCTCGCGCTGCTGCTTTGTCTCCTGCTCCTGTGGGAGCCCCTTACAGCTTGTCGCCACTGCACCTCTTCCCATGTCGCATCTCAGCGACCGGCAGAAGACCTAAACTCATTCAAAGGTGATCAAGAGTGATGGTAAACATTTAAAGTGAAAATGTCATCATGGTGCAGGCACATCGCTGTGGCTGTCCCGTGTCCCCGCCCCTCTTATGGGGGTGGTAAACCCCAGCGAACGTCGCTGTTGAGTGCCGTCCAGCGGAAAGGCAGGCTCAGCAGAGCATCCCAGTGTGCCTCAGTCACTGGATGTGGCACCACACGACGTCTGGCTCTCCCTGAGACAACAGGACAAAGAGAGAAGAACATTGCCAGCTAATTCAGAGCCTTGGGGCAGCCACAGCTGCACAGTTAAAGCTGTGGAAAACGACTTCCGGGATGGCGTCAGGAAGTGGTGGGAGGGCTGAGACGAAGGGGTTAAAAGCCGGGGAGAGTGTTCTGAGGGCAGTGGATGGCCATATGTCCTTTACCGTCATAAATGATTTAAAAAAAATTTTTTTTGGACGCAAACCTTATGTTTAAATGACATCTTACATAGAAATTACAGTTGGAAGATTACATAATTATGATGGCATATAATTATATAATTAAGATCATCTATGTATACATATTTTTCTCCTAGAGACAAAATTATCTTTAAAGATAAATTTATATATATATATATATATATATATATATATATATATATATACACATACATACATACATATGATTTTCTCTTTTAAAAGAGCATCCTGGGACACAGTTTTCTTTCCCATCTTGCAAGATGACAGATGAAAAAAGAGAAGTCAGACACTAAAGAGAAAAAACTCCAAGCCAAAAAGGCTTCTGCCATTGGTACTGGTAAAAAGGGTAAGGCAAAGGCAAAAAAATCGAAGAAGGGGCTGCCCCGCTACAGCCGAAATCCCGTCCTGGTTAGAGGAATTGGTAGATACTCCAGGTCTGCTGTGTGTTCCAGAGAGGCTCTGTACAAGAGAAAGTGCACAGCTGCTAAATCAAAGGTTAAGAGAGAGTTCTTGCTACAGTCACAAAACCAGCTGGTGGGAACAAGAGTGGAGGTACTAAATGGTTAAGCTTCAAAAATGCCTACGTACCACCCTATTGAAGATGTGCCCTGAAAGCTCTTGAGGCACAGCAAGAACTATTTAGTTAGCATGTGAGGAAACTTCAAGCTTGCACCACTGCTGGCACCATCTTGATCCTCCAAACTGGGCATCACAGAGGCAAGAGTGTGGTCTTCCAGAAGCAGCTGGCCGGTGGCTTGCTACTTGTGACTGGGCCTCTTGGCCTTAATCATGTTCCTCTACAAAGAATCCACTAGCAATTTGTAATTGCCACCTCTACAATAATTGATACCAGCAAAGTGAAAACGCCCAAACACAGTACTTACCTATGCCTATTTCAAGAAGAAGCTGTGGAAACCCAGATGCCAGGAGGGCGAGAACTTTGACTCCGAGAAAGAGAAATGCCAGATTTCAGAGCAGCACAAGGTAGATCAGAGAGTGGCGGACTCAGAGATTTCAGCAAAAATTAAAGCTGTTCCTCAGCTCTGGGGTTATCTGCGACCCATTTTTGGTCTGACAAAGGCAGTTTGTCCTCATAAATTAGTGTTCTAAGTTTCCTACTAAGAACCTAATTAACTCATTCATCAAAAAAAGGGGGGACATACTAAGGTGGTCTCAGATGCAAAGGTTCAGATTGAATGCATCCGTGTAAACAGCCCCCGGATATGCCACAGTAAGGGTGCTGTTCTCTTGGCCTAAGTCCTGGAACTGACGGAAAAAGGAATAGAAATAGTGGTGGCACAGGGGAGGCACTGTCTTTCTTGCAGTAGGCAGTGGGGAGTGTGGACATGGATACCACTCGCTGTGGGAGCCGGGGCACTGGTGGCAAAGCCAAGCATGTTTGCCCAGCTGATGTGTATGCCAGCAGCCTCCCATGATGGTAGGATTTCAGAATCTGTCAGGTTGTTCCTGGGGTCCATTGCTGGTTGGCTTTAAGGAAAATGATTATTTCTTTGTTAATAAAGGTGTGCTAGTGGGCAAAGGAAACAACCTACCCTATATTTCAAGCAATGCTGAAAATTTGTCACAATAATTTTTTTTTTTTTATTCTAATAAGAAATTACAATGTGACAGTTTCAAAACATGTTAGTAGAGCATTCACAATATTTGATACAATGCATATTGTTGTCCTTCTTATAGTTATACAGGGAACAGGGTGTAGACATGATAAATTTTCTAATGGTTATTGGTATAATAGATTTCTTCTCTTTGGTCTAAGAGAAGCTAGTTGCATACATAGACAAATGTTCCATAATTGCAGTGTGCTACTGATGAAACTGGCAAAGTTGGAAGCTGTTGATTTGAGCCTTTTACAGCTCAGCATATTAAACTACCCTTAAGTTTTATGCATCATATTTAAGCTTTTCTGCTGAGTGGTCAAGGGTAAGTTAAAGCAAGACCTGTATAACAAAACATATATTTTTTGTACCTCTCAAGGTCAGGCACATCCCCTCAGGATTTACTTTGGAACCTTGTACAGTGCTTTGTAGAACTGTTAGTGTCAGCCATCTGGATAAGTCACGGCCATTGCTTGACCAGTTTGCTGTCTGTGAAAGCCCGAGAGAAGGTTTTCTCTCCAGGCGACTCTCCTTAGGTACACTATTTACCTTCAATCCATTTCCTCTATGGTCCCTTAATCTCCTTGAACAGAAAATTTGGGAAACCACTGAGTTATAGTATGTTACAGCACAGGTTCTGTTCTGTCCTGAGTCCTCACTGACCTTCAATGGCTAGGGCCAAAATATTGGCTATCCTTATAGCCCTTTTCTTATTTCTCGAATTTTTGGTCTGTAAACTTATATTCTTGGCCCCCCAGAAGAAAAACTTAGTGATGCTATTACTCTAAAACATGGGTCCTTGAGCTTACTATTGTCACAATAATTTTTGAACATTAAAGGATTTCTTGCTGTCTATAGAAAATGAAATGCTTATTGTCCACAGAAAGCCTGACCCATCATTTAAAAACTCTAGGAGACACATTACAGATTAGTTACTGGGAAGGACTTCCTTCATTACAAGAAGAAACTTCTTTTTTTTTTTGTCTTTTTGAGACAGGGTCTCACTATGCAGTTGAGGCTGGCATTGAGCTCACTTTTATAGCCCAGGCTGGTCTCGAACTCGCACCAATCCTCCTGCCTCAGCCTCCCGAGTGCTGGGATTACAGGCGTGAGCCACCATGCCCGGCTCTCAAGAAGAAACTTCTTGTCTAGTGCCAAGAAGAACATATTTAGTGGTGTAGCAGAAAAGAAATATACTTTTTTTTTTTTTTTTTAAAAAAGCTATGTTTGAAAGAGAGAGCTTTGCAAACCATAGTAAGACCTTCCTAAAAAGATGACTAAAATATTATAATCTTTTTTAAAAAGTGTATTTGGTATAGGGTCTCACTATTCAGCTTGGACTCACAGTGATCCTGCTGTTTACAGCCTCCTCAGTGCTGGGATTACAGGCATGTACCAACATTCTTGGTCTAAAATACTACAGTCTCAACCTGGAAGGCACAAAACCAGAACCCTGAAAAACACAAAAACAAAAACAAAAACAAAAACAATGAGAGTGGCCAGTGACTTGGGTATTTCAGCACTGTGCCTGCTGCTCCTCTTCAGGTTTTATACACTCAGTGTACATTTCCATCCTGCTTTTAGTCTGTAAGTCAGCATTTGCTATACTGACCACTTACTGTACTCGGAACTGTGGGGGTTGAGCATCCAGAGGCAATCGGCTCCTTAGTGCTAGAAACGACCTCGCTGGAGGCAAAGCACACACAAATATGACCAGTGCACTAGGCAGTGTGAAGTGTTCTGAGTAGCAAACACAGACTTTCCACTTCCTGAAATTGTGGAAGTTTTCAGCTGAGCAGAGTTCTAAGGGGTGGAGCAGAGCGTTTCGCAAATAACAGAAGCGCTGTAAGGTGTAGAAGGAACTCTAGACCCCGGAAGCACTGGGCTCTCAGCCCCCATGATAAAAACAGGAGGAATTTGGGTGGGGGAATGGTAACAGGAATGGTTCATAGTTATTAGGCACATTTTATTCAATTCTCATAACATCATAGAAATTAAATATCTTTGTTTTATAAATGAGAAAGCAGAAGCGTAAGGTACTATAAAGAGCCAAGGAGAATGTGGCTGATTGACCAGAAACCCTAGGCTCAGTCACACTAATACACTGGGTTGACAAGAAAAGCCCACTACTCGCTGAACTGCAGAACATGCTCCGTGGAGAGCGGTGGTGTTGCTCAGAAAGTTGGTCTGCGAGTGTCTAAGGAAGTGGAAGTTCTCCACTGGTTCTACAGTTCTGTGACTGATCATCTTAAATATTTCCAGGGGCTTGCTATGCAGCTTGGACTCAGAGTGATCCTCCTGTCTCAGCCTCCCCAGCACTGGGATTGCAGGTGTGCACCACCATGCCCGGTTTCGGTGTCCAGCACAGCATGCCGGCATGGTATGCAGTACCAAGGTATCGAACCTGGGTCTGTGCACCTGCTAGGCAGGCACTTAGATCATGGAGCTATCGCCCCAATCCTGAACATTTTAATGAACCTTGTCTATAAGGATGGAAGACTCAGATAAAGTTGCAGCTAGCAGTCATCCACAGGCAATGTCTGGTATTTTGTGCTGTGACATGACCTTGGCCACGTGGATGTTCTGTGAGAAGCATCGGAGCAGTTTGTACTATCATGAGGTTCTGCTATGAGTTCACTCATGTAAGAGGCTGCTTGTCTTTTCCTCTAACTTTTGAGTGGTTTGGATAAAGGACTGGGCCAGTTGAGTTATTTTCCTTATCCACAGAGTACACCTTTGCAAAGATGTCACACATGTAAGACCTGGCACCTGGCATATAGACAGTTCTCCTTTAGTGGGGTACTGCAGCAAGAAAGGCAGACGGCCAGAGATGAAGGATGGATTCCCCACCACGTAGGGCCGGAGTGCTGGCCAGGATATGCAGCATGAGTGATTTAACTTGAAATCTCCATTAGTTGGTTAGACTCACATTTTAGCTTCTCTTAAAATTTAACTCTTTGTCAGGTAAGGTAAGGTTTTTTAAAAGATGAAGACAGCCTCACGGGGCTGGGAGATAGCTCAGGGGCACAAGTGCAACATACTGAATTCGATTCCCAGTTCCAGAAAAAAAAAAAAAAAAAAAAAGTTAGATATCGTCATAACTTCACCAGCAACATCCTCTTTGTTCTTAGTACAGAATACAGTATTATCCCTTAGAGAGTAATTATTTTTTAAGGAATATTTGGTATTGGCAAAATAAAGCTGAGCTCATCACCTAATCTTTAAAAAATATGATTATAGACAACACTTATATCTTAGGATTGTAGAAAGCTTTGATACAGCAAAAATCTTGCTACATAATTAATTTCCAGTATATCAAGTCATGCTAAAAGCTTGATTATAGTTTTAAGGAAGCCATTTTTTTTTTCATACCCAAAGATAGGAAGAAATAGAAGTAGCTGCGCAATTCTTAAGTGCAATGTATGTATATGTTTATTTTAATTAAGGTCCTCAAACAGAGCTGTTACATGACTCATTAGGTGCATTTTTAGGGGCAGTAAGCTCATTCTCTGAACGTCCTTGAAGTGAGCCTTGTGCAGGTAGAAAGGGTCTCCTTCCACGGAAGGCGGGCGTAGTGCAGCAGCGCTGCTGTTATCATGGGAGGAAGCCTGGGGCGTTTTGCCATGCTAGGAGCAATTGCTGCTGTCATGAATAGTATCATGAAAGGAAATGGCAGTATTTAGCAACATCAGCAGTACGAGAACTGCAGAAAAATGTTTCAGAATCTTTGTTTATTCAATCATTTTTATGGCAGGCTCAGCCTGCCCCGAGGGCAGGGCCGGCGCAGCATGTGGTGCCGGGGATCGGACCGCGGTCCCTGAAGCCGCCCAAGCTTTTCCAAGCAGGTGCTTTAGACCACTGAGCCATCCCGCCGGCCCCAACTGCAGAAAAATGAAGTGTGCTTCTGCCTGACAAAGTTCTCCCTCCCTACCGGAAAGAAGAAGGAGATATCTAAACATTAAAAATACCTACACTGCAAAAGCCCTGTGCAGATAGCTGTTTTCCCTTAGTGTAGATTTTTCCTATTCATAAAAAGATATTTAGAACAATCCAGAGCAGCAAAACCAGAAGAAAGTGGTCTTTCTCCAGGGTTTGGGTTGTCTTACACTGGAAATACAGGAGCTGTTTGATCTCTGAGAGGTGTCCTTCTTCAGGTAAAAATGTTTGGCGAAGAAACTTGCCCAAAATCGGATTCTTCACTTGCAAAACAGACTCAGGTCTTTATTTATTTATTTTATTTATTTTTTATTGTATTTTTTAAAATTTAATATTTTTATTGTTTAAATTTAACAATGGTTATATTACATATTTTCATCTTCAGATCAGTTTAATACATATAGGCATATAAGATTGATCAAACAATTAAACATTAACACTTTTAAATCAACATTGTTTTTTTTCTTTTCCCCTTTCTTTTTTTTGAAAGTTGGCATATTGCATATTGTCCTCACAATCGTTCTACAGAGTACAGTGTGTGGGCATGACCCATCTCCCTATTGATGTTGCTTCGACTTGCCCTTGACCACCCGCAAGAAAAAGCAAAAAAAAAAAAAAAAATGCTTAATTACAATGCATGAAACGCAGAGCTAGATTGGTGAGATGAGCTTTAGGAGGCTTAGATTCAATAGCCTCCAACATTACAAGCTTCACTGGTGGCCCAATGCAATTGCAGAATATTTGACTGTGTATGTATCTGCTTCCTCTTAGTCCAAAGAGAAGTATATTCTTTTCCTTTTTAAAAATTTTTTTCCAGACTCAGGTCTTTAGTCATGTTTCTCTTATTTTGAAACAGGGAGAACTGAGATCTGTCCATCCATGGAGGAGTTCTCTCCCTGTTGCTTGGATCTAGGACTTAATTCTAAAGAAGTTTCAGATATTTTCTAAATTCGGTTTTAAAGAATACAAAATAGCGATAGAAAATAAAAAGGAAAACAGTGTTAGAAATGATACATGATTTCACTAAATAAAGTAATATGTATTCAGCGATGGGTGCTGTGTAACATGATGCTGGCTTCAAATAAGTTGTTCAGATTGCCAGATACAAACATGAAAGATTCTTTTAAAGAAAAACCCATAAACAATAGCAAAGAAGATATAAGAAATTCAAAAGAGGAAAAGCATCAGAAGACAAAGAAAAACAAAAAAATAAAGCATTAACTACTCCTTGCAAAAGATGAGCAGAAATTGATAGTACAATTATCCGAACTATTCTGAATATATACCTGATACATTTTTTTCCTGTTTTTCATTTGTCCATTTCCTCATCCCAGTTTTTCCTTCTTATCGAACAGTTTCTTTTCCTTTCATAGTATCTGTCGTACCATTTAGATTTCAATTGCTCTTTCAGGCTCTCACACTAGTGAGATGCTATAATGTTTGCATATGTGGATCTGATTTATTTCACTTACCAATAGAGTCTCTAGCTATATCTACTTCTCTACAAAAACCTCAAATTTATCTTTTTGACTGAATAGTACTCCATTTTGTAAAAAATGCCATATTTTTTATCCATTTCTCAATTGATGGTCATTTGAGTTGTTTCCAAGATTCAGCTATGACAACTGTGCTGCTGTAAAACATGGGTGCACATATATTGCTGTGGTGCGATGATTTCATTCTTTTGGAAAAAATACCTAGGAGGGGAATAGCTGGTTTGAATGGAACCCCCAATCCTTGCTTTTTGAGGAATCTCCATACTGATGTCCATAATGGTTGTGCCAGCCTGCACTTCCACTAACAGTGGAGAAGGGTTCTTTCTTCCCCACAACTTCTCCAGAATTTGTTATTGGTTGATTTCTTGATAGTAGCCATATTTTTCTGGCATAAGATTCTATCTCAGCATTGTTTTTATTTTCATCTCTTGAATGACCAATGACGTTGAACATTTTTCATATATGTATTTGCCATTTGTATCTCTTCATTTTTAAAGTGTATATTCATCTCAGGTGACTGTTTTTGGATTGAATCTTTGAATTTTGGAAGCCTGAGTTGTAAAAATTCTTTATGTGTTCTGAATAGAAGTCCTTTGTTTGACAGTGTGCTATAGTTTTCTCCCACTTTGTAGGCTTTCTTTTTACTCTGTTGTGATTTCTTTTGATGTGTTAGAAACTTTTCAAAAAGATGACATACCAGTTTTGACTCTTTGAAGTATTTCCTATGCAGTTTGAGTTTTGTTCATGAAATCCTTACCCCTATAGCCTTAAGGTTTCTACTTAATTTCTATTCCAGAAGATTTAGTGTTTCACTTTTAATATTTAAATCTTTGATCCATTTTGACTATAGTTTTGTGCAGGATGATAGGCATGGATCTATTCTAAGCCTTCAGCATGTGGATAGCCAATATTTACAGCACCATTTAATAAGAGGCTTTCTTCCAAAGAACGTGTTTGGCTCCTTTGTCAAAGATAAGGTGGGTGAATGTGCTTGTAGTTGTGTCTACATATTCTAATCTGTTCCACTGATCCTCAGGTTTGTTTTTATCAGCAGTACCATGCTGATTTTATCACAGTAGCTTTACAGTATAATATACTATAATTTTAAGTTGCATCTCTGATGCTTCCTATCTTTCCTTTGTCATATAGGATTGCTTTTGTTATTCTATATCCCTTCTGGTTCCAGATGAACTTTGGGAACTTTTTTCTAGATTTGTGAGGTAGACTAATGATATTTTAAATGGAAGTGCATTGTATCTGTATAACAATTTTGAGAATGTGGCCATTTTCACAATGTTAGGTCTTCCTATGGAGCAAGGGGTACCTTTCCCTTTTCTGAAATCCTCTTCAATCTTTCTTTCAGAATAGTATAATTTTTGCTATGTAGATCTTTTACTTCATTTATGCGATTGATTCTTTTTTACATATTATGGCCAGCTCAGCCTGCCCTGGGGGTGGTGCTGGTGCAGCATGTGGTGCTGGAGATTGAACCGCAGGCCCTGCAGTAGCCGAAGCTTTCCTAAGCAGCCATTTTAGGCCACTGAGCCATCTCGCCAGCCCCGAGATTGATTCCTAAGTATTTCATATGTTGGAGTGTTATTATGAAAGGTATGGTTCCATAATTGCTCTCTCAGTGTGTTTGTTGATTGTGTATATAAGTGTTATTGATTTTTGAGTATTGACTTTGTAGCCTGCAATGCTACTGAATTTGGTTATTAAATCTGTAAGTCTCAGTGGAATATTTGGGGTCTTCTGTATACAGTATCATGTTATCTCCAAATATCACCACCTCTTTTCAAATCCTTATTCCTTTTCTGGTATTTCTCTTGTCTAGTTGTTCTGGCTAATGTTTGCAGAACTATATTGAACAGGAGTGGTGACAGTGGACATCCTTGTCTTGTTCCTCATTTTAAAATGAAGACTTTCAATTTTAAGTATGATGTTGGCTATTGGTTTATCACAGATGGCTTTTATCAGGTTGAGGTAAAGTCAGTCTACTCTGATTTTGTGTAGTTCTTTTTATCATGAATGGGTTTGGTGTTACCAAAAGGGTTTTCTGCATCTATTGAGATGATCATGAAATTTTTATCTTTGGGTCTGTCAATGTGGAGCATTGCATTTACAGATTTGTATGTATTAAATCATCCATGCATTCCTGGGATGCATCCCACTTGGTTGTGATATGTAATGTACTTGATGTTTTGCAGTATTCTGCTTGCTAGTATTTCATTCAGGATTTTTGCATTTATGCTCATTAGGAAGAATGGTTGGGTCTTTCTCTGGTTTTGGTATCAGAGTAACAATTGCTTCCTTGAATAAATTTATGAAATTGTTTCCCTGAATAAATTTATGAGAATTGCTTCGCATTGAATTTCATTGAGGAGTTTGAGAGGAGTTAGTATTAGGTCCTTCCTACATTTCTTACAGAATTCAGCTGTGAATCCATCTCGACTTGGGCTTTTCTTTGTTGGCCGGGTTTTGATTATTTTTTCAATGTCATTGACTGATATTGGGTTATCCAAAATTTTTTATATTTTCTTGATTCAGATTTGGTAGTTCATATGTATCTAGCAACTTGTCCATTTTTTTTTCTGTATTTTTTCATTTAGATCTTGGAAGTAAGCATTGACAATCTTCTGAATGTAATGGTGTCTGTAGTGATTTTACTCTTTTCATTCCTCATTGCATGAGTTTGAATTTTTTCTTTCCTTTTAGAAAATGAGGTTGGCTAGGAGTTTATTCTTTCAAGGAACCAACTCTGTGAGTCATTAATTCTTTGCCTTGTTTTCTTTATGTCCATTGCATTTATTTCTGCTCTGATCTTTATAATCTCCTGCCTTCTGTGGGCTTTGGATTGACCTCCTCTCCTTTTTCTGGGAGTCGGAGGTGCGGCATAATATTGTTTATTTGGGCTCATTCTCTTTTCCTGATGCGAGTATTTATCGCTACAAATTTCCTTCTTAAGACAGATTTCATTGTGTCCCACAGGTTCCTGTAAGTTGTGTCTACATTTTTGTTAGATTATAAATATTGTTTAATTTCTTCTTTATTATCATCCATGACCCATTGTTTATTCAGGGGAGTATTTTTTTTTTTTTTTTTTGTCTTTTTGAGACAGGGTCTCGCTATGCAGTTGAGGCTGGTCCTGCGCTCACTTTTGTAGCCCAGGGTGGTCTCGAACTCGCACCAATCCTCCTGCCTCAGCCTCCCAAGTGCTGGGATTACAGGCGTGAGCCACCACGCCCAGCCAGGGGAGTATTATTTAGATTCCAAGTGATTCTAGAGTTTTTGCTGTTTCTTTGTCAATAGTTTCCAGTTTCAGTGCACTATGGTCACATAATATGCATGGGATAATTTCTATTCGTTTGCATTTACTTAAGTATAGTTATGTACTAGCACATGATCTATTTTGGAGTAAGTCCCATGTGAAGCTGAGAAAAATATGCATTCTGATGCTCTTGGATAGAACACTCTGTCCATTTCTTCACAAGTTCAGTTTATTTCTGTTATTTCTTTGCTCATTTATTGGTATGATTTATCTGTCTGTGTCCATTGATATTAAAGTTTCCCGGTACAATTATTGCTCATTAGATTTTTCATGTATTTTAATATTTGTCTTAAATAGTTGGGTGCTCTTACACTGGCTATATATATATATATATAATTTATTTATAATTATGTCTTCCTCTTGTATTTTTCCCCTAACACATATGTAATGACTTTCTTGGTCTCTTTTAATCATACTTGGTTCGAAGTCAGCAACCAGAATAGCTACCCCTGCTTTTTTCTGGGTTCCTGTTTCATGGAATGTTGTTTTCCATCCTTTGACAGTCAGTCTATCAGTTTTCTTTTTGAGTGAAATGTGTTTCTCTTGTGTAGAATATTGTTGGATTTTGTTCCTTTATCCACTCTGCCTGTTGCTTCTCTTGATTGGTGAGTTGTGACCATTTAAATTGATAGTTGTGTATTGGCTTATCTTTGTCATGATGTTTTCCTGCTGTAGGATCTCTGCTTTTCTCCTTTGCTTAATTACTTGCTCTGTTTTGAAGTTCTCTTCTATTGTTGTTGAAGTCATGGTTATCTGTCTCTTTCTCAAATATCTGTTGGCACTCTTTATAAGGTTGGCTTTGTTGTCATGAATTTCAGTTGTCATGGAAGTATCTAATCTCTCCATTAAATTTGATAGTTTTTCAGAATACATCAATCTGGGTTGAAAGTTGTTTGTTTGTTCTTCCTTTTGCTTTCCCTTTCCCTCCATCCCTCCCTCCCTCCCACCCTCCCTCTCTCCCTCCCTCTCTTCCACCCTCCCTCCCTCCCTCTCGCTCTCCCTCCCTCTCTCCCTTCTTTCTTTCCTTCCTTCCTTCGTTTTCTTTTTTTTGCAGAACTGGGGATTGAACTCAGGACCTTGCACTTGGCAGGCAGGCACTCGTGCCCCTAAGCTATCTCCCCAGGTCCCCTGAAAGTTGTTTTCTTATAGGACTTCAAATTTCTCTCTCCAAGCTCCTCTTGATTTGATGATCTTTATTGAGAAATCTGCCATGATTTCTCATATAATGGAATAGGCTTTCCATCATAGTGGACCTGCTTCTTCTAACAGCTTTTTCTCAGTTTCTAAGATCTTGATTATTATGTGTCTAGGTGATGATTTATTTGGATTATGGCTAGCTGGGGTTCTATATGCTTCATTTACTGTATACCAGATACTTTTCCAATGCTGGGGAAATTTTCTGCTTCTACTTCTGCAAACACTCTTTTTACATTTGTTGTGTTATCTGCAGGTGTTTTGTTGACACCTATTAGTCTTATGTTGTTTTTCCTTGCATCATCTTGCAGCTCTTGTACTATTTCCTTGTTTCTCGTTATGTTTTTTTTTATTTTTTGCATCTTTATTTTTTATTTTACCATTTTTAATAAGATATAACAATAAGATAGTTTCAAAACACGTTAGTAGTACATTCGCAATAACTGACACATTGCATAGTGTTGTTTTCATAATAGTTACACAGAGCATAGGGTGCAGACATGAAGAAATTTCTGACTGATATTGGTAAGGAAAAAGAAAAGAAAGAAAAAGATAAAGAGAGAAAGGAAAGAAAGAAAGAAAGAAAGAAAGCAAGAAGAAAAAAATGTTTCTCTTTGAGCTGAGAGGAAGTAGCTGTATACACAGCCCAGTGTTCCTTATTTGCATTGGGTTACTGGTGAAACTGGGTTTCTCATTATTTTTAAGAGATATTTTCTTTCATGTTCACTAGCTGCAATGCTGTCATCAAGGTCTGCATTTCTATCTTCTGTTTCGTTCTAGCAGTTCTACCATATTTCAATGGAATGCTTAATGTCCTGGATGTCTGTTTGAATCTGTTTCATGCATTGTTCATTTAATGTTTCTATCATTTTCCAATTCACTTCTTTTTTTTTTTAATCGATGTCTCCCTTAGAAATATCAAGCAATTCTTTCATGATTATTCTAATTTCCCCTTTTTACCTCAGAGATTATTTCAGTTTTGATTTCTGACCCAGTTTGATGGAATTGTTTGTTTGTTTTTTTTTTTTTTTTTTAACTGCATTTACTATCAGAAGTTTCAGCTGTGTGACTTCCAAATACTTTGATGACCTTTTCTCTGGGACTTGTCGTGAGTGGGCTAGAGATCTGAGATTGACTTTGTTCCTCCCTTTTGTCATTTTTTTTTACAGTGATTGTAGATAGGTGGGTTGCAGGTCAGCAAGGTTTTCAGGAGAATGCAAGGACAGAGTAGGTTTGCCAAAGTTCCTGCTGCGTGGGGTGCAGTTTCTACTTGTTAAGGAGAGGGAGGCATAATGCAGTTCAAGAAGGATTTGATGATGATGAGTGCAGGCCAAAGTTGTGCAAGGTTCTCTTGATGGTGAATTGGAGCAGGGCAGTGCTCCTCAAGATTCTTGCAGGTTATTGTGGTAGCTACATCTCCCTGGGACTCTTTGGGTCAAGGACAGGTGGTCAGGCTCAGCAGAACTCCCTGGGGAAGGCTGTGGGGTGGGACTAGGGCTTGTAAGTCTTCCTTGCAGTCTTTAGGATGAGGAGGGGTGGCCAGAGTCAGCTCTAGTGGGAAGGCTGGTGGGATATGAACTAGCCTACCAGGTCTCTCTGGTCATCTCCAGGGTGAGAAAAGGCAGCCAGACTCAGAGGAACAGCTTGGTCACATATATTTCTTATAAGCTCAGTGATTAACATTACAGATACAGAAATTAAGATCTAGAGGTAGCTAAATTAATAGGATAGCATCTGTGTAAAATGGGAAGTTAACCTTCTCTAGCTTGCTATTTTTTCCTATTTTCATATTCTTATTATTAATGTTAAATTACATTATACATTTTAAATTACTTTTCTTATTATTTATTGTTAGAAGCCAGAGACAGGGTCAATCTAACAACAGCTGTGCTAACTTGAAACTTGATTTCACGCATTGCACTTTAATGGAGTATGAGCTCCTGCCCTGCAGCTGTGTCGGTGTCTCTTTGCTGCGTAGCCTCTAGAGGGATGCACAGAGCATGAGAAAATGGGTTTATAGGCGGGCAGAATTGGGGGAATACACCTTAGCATTTTTTTTTTTTTGGTAGGATCTTATTAGGTTAGAAAGGACAGAATCCTGATGCTATCGCTTAAAACCATGTTTCCCCCATCTGTGAGGGGCAGAGAGTAATGTACTTTGGATCTTAAAGCTATAAGTTAAAGACTCACAACATGAAGCCTAAAGTCCCAGTGTGATGCTCTTGGAAGATTATGGAACCCTTAAGAGGCAGGGCTTAGCTGGAAGGTTTTACGTCACTGAAAGTGTGTCCTTGAAGGAAATAGTGAAACTCTGGCCCCTTCTTCCTCCTCCCTCTCCCATTCCTCCTCCTCTTCCTCCTCCACTTCCTCATCATCGTCATTGTCATCATTGTCCTCCTCCTCTTATTTCTCCTCCTCCTTCTTTTTTCTATTGTACTTTTAAGACTTAATTTAGTCCTTCGGCTTCTCACATTAGTGAGACAATATGATGTTCATACACATGTGGATCTGATCTATTTAACTTATGAATATGGTCTCTAGTCTCTTCCATTAATTTATAAAATTCTCAAGTTTCTTTTTATAGCTAAGTAATACTCCACTTTGTAAAACTAGCTCATCTTTTTTTCATCCATTCATCAGTTGATGGATATTTGGGTTGTTTCCAATATTTAGTTATGACACATTGCATTGCTATAAGTGTGGGTACATATATATTTCTGTGGTATATTGTTTTCAGTTCTTCTGGAAAAATAACGAGGAGAGAAATAGTTGAGTTGAAATGGGGCCTCTAATTGTATTTGGTGAGGAATCGCCACACTAATTTCTGTAGTGGTTGGCCTACAATCCCACCAATGTAGAGAAAGATTCTTATTTCTCCACAGCCTTTCCAGCATTTGTTATTGATTAATGACAGATGCTTTTTCAGGGATGAGATGGTCTCTCAGTATTCTAATTTTCATTTCTCAAATGCCTAAAGATGTTGAACATTTTTTCATATATTGTAATTTATTATTTGTATTTATTACTTCATCTGAGAAGTGTGTATTCATCTCAGACGCCCTTTTTTATCGAGCCTTTGAATATTAGGGGTCTGATTTTTAAGAATTCTTTATAAGCTCTAGTTAGATGTCCTTTGTCTGAATAACAGTCAGCTATATTTTTTCCCAAATTCATAGGGTTTCTTTATACTCTGGTGGTAATTTCTTTTGGCATGTGGAAACTTTTGAAAAAGATGAGATCTCAGTTGGTGAATCCTTGAAGCATTTCCCATGTAGTTTGGTTTTGCTCATAAACTCTACCTTCCTCTCTATCTTTAAGATTTCTACTTATTTTATCTGCTGTTTTAATATTTAAATGTTTGATCCATTTTGACTTTAGTGCATTGTGATAGACATGGGTCTAATTTTGGTCCTTGGAATATGGAAAGCCAGTTTTATTCAGTACCATTGACGAAAGAGACTACCTTATTTCCAGTGAATATGTTTGGTTCCTTTATCAAAGATAAAATGGCTGAGTGTGTGGGTAGCTGTGTCTGTACCTTTCAGTCTGTTTCATTGGTCCTCAGCTCTTTTTCCCCAGTATCATGCTGATTTATTTATTTCTTTTTGCTCTTTTGCCCCTTACAATACTCTCCCACCATGATTCTTACCTAAAACAATGGGGTCAAAACATTGTGGACCTGAAATACTAAAACTGTGATCCAAAGTGCCTTTCCCTTTGTAGGATGGTTACCTCTGGCAATTTTCATAATCATAGAAAACTAACTAATAACAGTGCTCCAAGGTAAGTGTGAAACCTTGATTTCAAATGTGTTAGTGGGAACAGTGGAAGGACCATGAACTTTGAAACAGCTTGGGTTCAAATTTTGGACCTGTATCACCCACCACCTGAGTGAGCTTGGTGGTGTGAAGGCATTTACTCTGTGTGAAGAGGAGGTCAGAGCTATGTTCTCATAAGGTGGATATTCAATGAATACACCATTTCAGGGGCTAAAGAACTGAGGACTAGAGGCCAGGGAAGGGTGAGGAGGTAGACAATGGCTGGTTCTCTTTCTGTATCATGAAGATAGCAGTGGTAAGGGTGGGACACACAGGTTAAATTAAATCTTCACTGTGGACTGTGTTTTGTTTTGTTCTAGTCCCTTAACAGTTACACATTTTCCTCCAGTATTATAGAGCAATAGTGCCTTGATCTGGAAGTTTCTAGCAAGTGGCAAGTGAGATAAGGAACACTCTTAGATATAGGAGCTATAGGGAGCAGCATTCAGAGACCCCACTGGAGGGGTCTAGGAGAGGCCAGCTACAATACAATCTGAAGCTGAAAATTGATTAAGAGTTTCTTTTCCTGGTAAATATTCTCAACTTACAGAGATGAAGTCTACATGGCTTTTTAAGCAGAAAGATAGAAAAAAAAGCAATCATTTTTACTAAAAATTAGCCTCAATTCTAACAGAAGTCCAAAAAGCACACAAAATTTATCTGTATTATAGCTATTCTATCTTGGAATCTACAGTAATCATAGCAACAGAGTGCAGAATTATATTAACAGAGACATTACCATGATATGATAAGTTCAATTCTAGGACTGCAGTAATTGTTTACCATTAGGAAATCAATTAACAGAAAAGGAAAAACCATACACTTGATCATCTTTATAAGGTGCTATCAAAAACATTAGATAAGAATGAATATCCAATCTTGATATAAATAATCAAACATCAAGAAGTGAACATGTCTGTATAATTTTACAATGTATATTTATGACCCATGAATAGCTATGTGCTCAGTGGTAAAGTTCCCATTAAATCCAGAAAGATGAAAATGGCTGTTTATTGTGGTCGCTGTTTTCTGGCATTGTTCTTGCAGATGTTCCAATTCTATTGAAAAAATGAGAGATGACAAGTAAAGGAGATCGTGCCATGTGTCACCGAATGCTTCCTGACAATTTCTGTCTCATATTGGGGAATGTAGGATATGAGCAAGTAGGATATAAAATGATTTTCTTAAAAGCAGAGTGCACGAGTGAGCAGGTATGGGAGAAGAATACAATGCATGGAAAAACTCTTTAATTAGATGTCACAAAATATTGACTGCTACACTTCTGGACAGTGGCATTGCAAGACTCAATGTCATGTTCATCCCTTTGGGATCATCTGACATTTTTTAAACAATATACAAAATTGTGATAATAGTTAACTTTGATTTATGTGCCAGATCTATGTTTCTCTATCATGCTTATCTCCTTTAGTCTTTCAGTTATTTTGTCTCTTTATTTTCCCAGGTAGAACAATAAGCAATTCGTTTAAAATCAGAACCAGTGTGATTCTGAATTCCTGGACTCTTAAGACCCTCCTTTAATACTACTATTGTTAGAAAAATAAAATAATTGACATCTCCAAAACAAACACATATTTCATATACATGAAGATTTATACTGAATATATGCTGCTATGTATGACATATATATGGAAGTGATATATTTGCTTATATATTTTAAAAATAAGTATATATTATAAATATGTATTTCATATATTTATGCATAATACACACATACATAGCAGTGCTTGCTTTCTTTCTCATTCATTCATTCATTCATTCATTCATTCATTCACTTTTCTTGCAGTACCAGGGATTGAACTCAGGACCCTGAACTCGCCAGACAGGTGATTATTCTACTGAGCTATCTCCTTGGCCCTGGTTCATCAATGCTTGTTGTCAATAAATCTGGTAACAAAAAAAAAAGCAAAATTTTGCTTCAGTTTGCAAACTCTGCATCAGGTGACAGATATGGCCATGGCTGTCTTCCCCACACAAACATGAAGGTATCCATATTCTCCTAAGTCATAAACCCAGGTACCACTTTGCACACAAATATATCTGAAAGATATAAAAATACAGTACAATACATTGCCTACCAAATAGCCAATAAATGTTTATTGGCCTTCCTAATGTTATATGCCTTGAATGGTATTGGACTATGTTTACTTTATCTCTGTATCCCCTAGCAACAAGTAATTGTGCTTCACAGAGTATTAATATTAAAAATCTCTCATACATGGAAATACAATAAACTGTAGAAAACTGGGCTGCTTGCCATGCCTGGCAGTGAGGTCGTTTTGCAAATTGCCCGTGGCCTTCCTTGGAGGAGAGCGCTGGCCTTTGGCTTAGCTGTGCACAGAATTGCCATCCAGTGATAAGGTGTGGTGCAGATTCAAGGCTGAAGAGGACCAGCGCACTCCTTTGTATGAGTAGGAGATGAAGAAGGATGTGTATTTTTGCTGTCAGATATCTCAGCCCTAGGTGCTGGGAATATAGCTCAGTCTCATAAGTATCTGTCTGGAAAGCACAAGGTCCTGAGTTCAACTCCCAGTCCCTCTACTGCTCACTAATAAAAGCTTCAGACCTGCTACAGCCTGAACCAAGACCTCCTCTTTGCTCATTGCTACTCTTCACTGAGACTGCGGGGAGGAAGATAAGCATATGCCCAGGCAGTAGGTGGGCGAGGGACGCTTATGTGTCCTCGCTGGTGTCCACTGCTCTGAAAGTACTAGTTGGGTTGGCTGGAAAATACTGCAGTGAGTCTCTCTCAACCATAGACTCGGGTTTCTCAGCCCACAGGATATGATAAGAGGCTCCTGTTGACAGGGGCACTGACTATAGCAGGAACTGTACATCTCAAGGAAAGGCTCCTCTCCTATGGTGACAGGATGGAAGTTTCCAGCCCTTGCAGGTCTAGAAAGAGAGGGGGCAACCCAAGAACATGCAGTCATAGATTGAGCATATTGACAGCCATCTGGGACTTAGAACCTGTGTACAGAGTGCCATGCTGGAAGAGAAATGGGTTAAGAGTGTCTGCAGCACGATGGGCCTCTCAGATTCTCCTGCTCCCCACCCTCTAACTGCCCTTCCATCCATTGTCTGCACCTCCCCCAGGACTCTGTGTGGGGTGGGGCACAGAGGCGGAAGAACCTCATTCTCTGGTTAGCTTTCAGATGACCAGACCTCCCTCGTGTCTTTGCTCCCCTCCGCGGGTTCTAGACTTCGACTCTCCCTTACCCTTCTGAGGCCTCTCCACTTGTTCTCTGGCTTTCCTCAAGCTCTCTCTGATGTACCTCTCCAGGTTTGTAAGGAGTAGCGATGGTGGACTGAAACACCTTTATTCCATAAGAGCGAATGACAATGAATTTATGTGTTCTCTCTTGGCCTGTGCAATTTCAGGCAGGTTGTGGGAGAGATGGATTTTGACTGCTCCAGCTCCTCATATATTGTGGCTATCAGTCCTGTATTAGGTATGCATTTTGCAGTTATTTTTCTTTCTCTATGGTTTGCCCTTTACTGCATCATACTTACAGATTAACAAGCCCTAAGACATAAAACGCAAGACAATTGTACTAAATCAGGATGTACTTTTAGATACATTGTCCATGCAGGATACAATAATTCTTCTCCCTCTCTCTTTCCTCTTGTCTTTTATTTTGATCCTTATTTATACATGGGCTTTCTCATATAAGAGAAATCATGTGGTATTTAAACTACTGTGCCTGATTTATTTCACCTAAAATTACTGTCTCAAGGTGCCTCCGTTTTTCTAGAAATGACCCATGTTTATCCTTCTTCATGGCAGAGAAGTACCCCATGGTGTGTAAATACCACAGTTTTTCTTTTTTAGTTTATATATTTGATACAGGTTCTCATTACACAACTTGAAATTGTAGTGTTCTTCCCATTTTCAGCTTCCTCAGCACTGGGATTGCTGGTGTGTGCCACCATGCCCTGACTTGGTGGCCCATGCAGTGTGCCAGGGGGTGGGGCCGGCATAGCATGGGATATAGGGGATTGAACCCTGGTCCCTGTGCTTGCCTAAGCAGGTGCTTAGTGTGCTGAGCTATCTCACTGGACCAAAAATCACAGTTTCTAATCCATCCATCTGGTGTTGGACATATAAGCTGCTTCCAGGAGTTAGATGTTGTGATTCCTGCTGCCATGAATACAGGTATGCATATGTCACTGTGCCACTGTATCTTTAGCTTGGGAAGACTCCTAGATGGGGAACAGCCGGGCCAAATGGATTGTTTTTTCACTGGTGTATTTGGTATAGGCTTTCACTATGAATATAGGACTCATGGTGATCCTCCTGTTTTAGCCTTCCCAGTGCTGAGATTACAGGCATCTGTCACCATACGTGAACTTGGTTACCATGGGGGCAGGACAGGCATGGCTATAGTGCCAGGGATCGAACCCCTGGAGAGGCTAGTGTTTAAAACTCTTTTGAGAAGTTTTAAAGCTGTTTGAGGAGCAGCTGACAAGTGTTTTTCCTTATGTAGGCTGTCTCTTCACTCTGCTGGTCTTTTCCTTTGTTGTGCAGAAGCTTTTTAATTTGAAGTGGTCCATTTATTGCTTCTTGGTATTATTTCTTGTGCACCTGAAGTTTATTCAGAAAGTCTTGGCCTACACCTTTACCTTCAAGGGTTTTACCTATTTTGTCTTCCATCACATTAAGTGTTTCTGTTTCAATATTTACATTTTTGATCTATTTTGTTTATAGTTTAGTGCGTGCAGAGAGACATGGGCCTAGATTCAATCTTTAGCACGTGGAGAGCTGGTTTTATCTATAACATTTGTTAAGGAGGTTGCCTTTCATCCAGTGAAGGGACTTGGCTCCTTTAGCAAAGGTCAGGGAAGCTTCCTGTGCCTGGAATTGTTTCTGCTTCTCTCATTGAATTCACCGCATGTATCTACAACTGCTTTCTTTTTTTTTTTTTTCTTATTCCACACTGCTTTTATCACTTTGTAGCTCTGCAGTGTGACTTGAAGTCCAGGATTGTGATGCTGCCTGTCTTGTCCTTGTTTCCCAGTGTTACCTTTACTGTTCTAGGTCTCTTTTGGTCCCATATGAATTTTATCATTGCTTTCTCCAGTGCTGTGAGGAATGCCGTTGGAGTTTTGATTTGGGTTTGTGTTAAATGTGTATAACAATTTTGGAGGTGTGGCCGATTGCTGTAGAGTGGTTCTGCCTCTTCAGGGATAAAGAATGTCTTTCCATTGTCTGTTGTCCCCATGATCCCCTTTTTCGGAGTAAGATAGTTTTCAATGTACACATCTTTTACTTTCTTTGTTTCATTGATTTCTACATGTTTAATTTTTTAAATGCTATTGTGAAATATGTGGTATCCCTAACTTCTCTCTCAGGAAGTTTGTTACTTACACGCAGGAACATTGTTGGCTCGAGTCTTTTTTTTTTTGTCTTTTTGAGACAGGGTCTCGCTATGCAGTTCAGGCTGGCCTTGAACTCACTTTTGTAGCCCAGGCTGGCCTTGAACTCACACCAATCCTCCTCCCTCAGCCTCCCGAGTGCTGGGATTACAGGTGTGAGCCACCACGCCCGGCTTCGAGTCTTGACATTGTATTCTCTTATACTGCCAAGTTTAGTTGTTACTTTTATGGGTCTTATAATGGAGTTTAGGGTCTTCTTTGCAGAGTGTCATGCCCTCCGCAAATAGTAGTTCAACTTCTTTCTTTCTTATCTATGTTGTCTGTCTGTCTGTCTGTCTGTCTGTCTGTCTAATTGCTCTTGCTAATTTTTCCAGAACTATTGAACAGAAATGGTGATAGGGAGAATTCTTGTCTTTTTCTCGATTTTTAAAAAAATTTTATTTATTTATTTATTTATTTATTTATTTATTTTTCTTGTTTCAGAACCTTTGTTTATTCACTCATTTTTATGGCCGGCTCAGCCCGCCCCTAGGGCAGGGCTGGCACAGCATGTGGTGCCGGGGATTGAACTGCGGTCCCTGAAGCCGCCCAAGCTTTCCCAAGCAGGCTCTTTAGACCACTGAGCCATCCCGCCGGGCCCCCATCGATTTTAGAGTTAAAACTTTTCCTTTTCTGACCATTTAGTATGAAGTTGGATGTTGAAGCCAACCCCCAACTGCTCCAAGTTTCAGGTTCAGTTGGTCCTTGCCCAAAAATGTGTCCAGCCAAACACACTACCTAGGGAACAAAGCAGTCGCCTGTACTGGATTCCCACACTGATCTCTGCAGCACGGAGCATTCACTGCTTTGCTCTAGTGGCACGATTTTCCCAGGAGCCTCTGGATGCACCCACCCTAATTACATCCCCTCCGTAGATTGGGTACTGCCTCTCGTGCCATGAGCTGAGAACAGGAGCGGGGTGGGCAGTTTGCTTCTCCCCTCTTCACTGTGGTTCGTCTCTTCACTTTCTCTGCAGGTTCCAGTCTTTTCTCCACATCGTTCCTGGGTCCTGGGCTTAAAACCTTTGCATGGACTCTCATTCTTTGGTAAGCTGGTCATTCATGTTTTGTATAATTTTGTTAAATCATATGACTTTTTATTAGTGTCTTCTGCAAGCTGCCGCATCTTTTGCTGTTGCTTTGATTACCTGTTCAGTGATATTTTCCCTGATCCTGCTGAATACTTCTTTGGTCTATTTTCTAACCTCACAGTTATCCTTTCAAGTAATTTGGATATATGATCTATGTTATTTTGTCCCTTTGATTGGCTTCAGAAAAGCTAAGGAGTTTTGGCGACGTTTTGCTTCTTTGTCTTCTCGTGCTTCTGTTTTGTGCTGAGGTTTGTGGATGCTTATAGTGTAAGGTATCCATACTTTGTTGTTAGAACAGAGATCTTGTCAGTTGCTTTCCACTGATGTACTTTAGATGTGGTTAAGTATAGCTGTGCTAAAGACCCAAAATCCAACCATGTTGGTTTATTTGGGAGGAGAGGATGGAGTATAACTAGCCCAATGACCAAGTTTTCTGAAATGTTCCATAGTATTGGATAATAACATATCATGAGGACCAATTACAAGATTTTTTACCTACTTTCTTTTTAGGTAGATTCAGTGTTTGTGTTTTAATATTTAATCTTTAACCCATTATGAATTTAGTGCATAGTTAGTAACATTTTTTGTGTATCATTTCTCATGATGGTTCCATTAGTTTTATTCTTTAAAAAATGAAAAATAATTAAGAAAGAACCAATTAACATACCACCTCTAACTTTAGAAAAAAAACCACACAATTCAGATGTCAACTTTAAGATGATTTGATATTGACTCACAGTCACAATATGGTAAATGCAATAGTTACATGCCTGCTAATGGCTGAAAAAAATTCAACAGTCCTTTTACAGAATTAACCGTCAAAAGATTAAGAAAGCTTTAGGCTTGTACTATTAAACATAGAGGATTTGGGAGTGGGGAAATTGAAGAGGAAAACTTTGAAAACTTAAGCTCTTTGACATGAGGAGGAGAAGCAGTAGCACTAGGAATCTTTTGGAGTTGTAGAAGGATGTTTATAGAACTAGATTAGAGTAAAAAATTGATAAGAAATTATTGATAAAAAAAAGTAGGGGAAAATTATACACAGAGTACGAGAGGGAAAATCAATTAAGGGGAGAAAAATGAAAAGGGATATGAGGAAAATATAAAGAACAAAGGAAGCAGTGAAGAGAAGCAAGGAAGGGCCGAGGAAAATTCCTCAAGCATCAATAAGCTGCTGAATTTGAAAGAAGGAAAGAAAAAAAAAAGAGAGAGACTCACAAAACCCTAAGAACAATGCATACACTCACATAAGAACAGAAACAGAAACATAGCAAACAAAGACATCAAAACACAAAACAAAATAAACCCAAATAATTTCTCCGTGATTTTGAATGTGTGGCTTTCTTTTAAAATGTACAACATTGTGGCAATGCCCAAGTTAAGACCTGTCCCAGGTCACATTGGCAGAAATAGAAGGCAGTCAGACCCCAGGCCCATGCTGGGCACAGGTACTAGCAGGTAGGATGCTTAAAGAAGGTCCCTGTTTTGCAACTTTTTTTCTTTTTCAAAGATTAATTCAGTAAAAAATTTTTGTAAAATTTATTTTAAAGAGGGAAAGATAAAAAAACAACAGTTTCAGAAGAGAATAATAAGATAACAATGGTTAATATATTGCAATATATTGCCTTCAAAGTCTTTGTTCAGATGACAAGATTTGGGTGCGCATGATTTTAAATGCACAGCAATTCAGGCTGGGTGTGACCTCTGGCCTTGGGCTTGGGCTTGGGGGTGGGGTGGGGTGGGGTCCAGCCTGACCATGGCTCCCTTGCTATGGCTCTTACCCAAGAATTGTGAGAACGCAAGAGTGGGAACTCTTGAGTGGCACTTGTTGCAAGGATGCTCTGAGTCCTGGGCTCACACAGGCAGCCCCTCCCTGGCCTCTCTGCACGGGACGTGGAGGTGCGCCAGCTCTTGCAGCTGGTGGCATCTGTCACCTTGGCATTTCTTCTGGAAGCCCTCTGAAGTCGCCCACTTTTACTCTGTCTCTGTAGATGTAGTCTTCCTTTCTCATGAGCTGCAAGCCTAGAGCTGGGAGAAAATACAGATCATCCCTCCCCGGCTCCATGTTGTGCTCTGACTCTCCAACATCCCGGTGGGTTGTGATTTTTTCTTTTCTGATCAGATCCTTCCTGGATCTAGGAATCTACTTCTCTCTTTGTTTTCTTCATCACGTTATCATTTTACAATGTCTCAATGTCAAATTTTGGAGAGGCTGAGTTGTTTATCATTTTGCCATTTTTCTGGAAGTGCTTAGTGATATATATATGATATATATATCATATATATATATGATATATATATCATATATATATATGATATATATATCATATATAGTGATATATATATCATGTGTATATATATATCATATATAGTGATATATATATCATGATATATATATATGATATATATATGTGTGTATATATATATATATATATATATATATATATATACACATATATATATATATATCACTACTGGGAACTAAACCCAGGGGTTTCCTACTGAGCTACATGCACAACCATTTTTGCATTTTTTATTTTGATTCAGAGTCTTGCTGAGACACTAACTTTGCCTGGCTGGGCTTTATCACACACTCAGGAAAGAGAACTTCCAGGATTTCTTCAGAATGTGGCAAGGATGATTAAACAAGTGCTTTTAAACTGAGTTGGAAGCATTTTAAGGGAACTTTGTGGCATTGTGTCTTTTAGTGAAACAAATTTTAAAATTTGATCATTTATTATAGTTTTCAATCATTCATTGTAGAACTGATTTTGAGTATGCAAGCTGTGAAACATTATCTTTATAATATGTCACAGAATGAACACATTTAATGAACCCATGTGTACATTAGGTCTCCAGAGCCTGTTCATCTGATAATTGAAAGCTTTCACCTTTTGATCAACATCTTCATTTCCCTTTTGTCCAACTCCAGGAAACCTCCTTTAAACGTTCTGTTTCTAAGAGCTTGACTATTTTAAATTTCACAGATGAGTAAGCTCTTACAGTACTTTTTTTTTTTTTTCCTGTGTCTGACTTAATCTAGCATAATGTCCTCTGGGGTCATTACAGCTAGGATGTTCTTTTATTCCCTGTAGTTCAGTAATATTGTGTGTGCGTGTGTGTGTGTGTGTGTGTGTGTGTGTGTGTGGTGTCACACTTTGATTATATATTCACTCATTAATGAATACTGAGATTGTAATCACATTCAGCTATAGTGAATAAGAATTGTGAGCATGCGGATGTACCTATTTCTTTGAGATACAGATACTTCCTTGAAGTGTATGCCTACAGGTGGGTTTGCTAGACCACAAGAAATTCTTGTGAAATTGTTTCTATCTTTTTTTTTTCACACTTGTATGCTTTAATATTCTATGGCATGGAGAAGAAAGTAAACCAGCTATTGCTCTGTTCTATAAGAGTCAAGAAGCCTGGAGAGAGAATTCAATTTTGGGGCTAAAATGCTCTCTGTATTTTAGCTTTTCAAATTTGAATGTGCACTGGAGTTACTAGATCTTATAAAATGTGTATACTGACTTAGTTTACCTCAAGATGAGACTTAAAATTCTACATTTCTGAGCAACACCTAGTCATTCTTAATGCTAGTTTCCTATACTACACTTTAAGTGCAAGGTTAGACTGTTGAGAATTGTCACAAATTTGGCTATTAGTTTTAGAAGACATTAATGCTAATTCAAAAGTGTTAATATGCCTAGTGCTTTGCAAAATGTCTGAATTGGGAGACACAGAAGGAAATGATTGATAGGATCGAAGCAAGGTATTGATCCAGTTGCCATTTAAAAATAAGAATTTTGTGAATGAAACAAACATTCAGAACAAAAATATAAGGACAAAGGATAGTTCTCTGAACAAGGAAAAGGGTCAAAACTCACCTTCACTTACCTCAGGTGAGTCAGAAACAGTTTATCACCACATGGTGATAGTTTGCTCTGGTTTCTCACCATAATGCTTCAAGTGCTTCAGGATATCTTCCTGGTGTTAAATGTCTTTCAGAAAAGGCAGGAGCTGTCGCAGTTTGGGGTTTTTGAAGGGGAACAGTAAAATACAGGACACATTTCATAATAAATCACCTGAAGAATATACAAAGAGTGCAGGAACTCTGTCCATATACTAAAGATCAAAGAATCTAGCTGAGATCCTGGACCCTAATGTCCTGTATGAGTCTAGCTGAAAACCTAGAACTCAACACAGTGTCTCCCACAAGTCCAAACTGAGGCCTAGAGCCCACAATAATGTCTCATGCAGGAGTGTTTAATGGATGTGCACTGGTAAGGCCCAAAGGTCAGTGGTGGCAGCTAGAAAGTCTGTGCCAGTGGGATGAAGGATCTGTGCTAGCAGGCTGAGGGAGCTGCACTGGACCCCGATAATAGTGCTCCAAGTAAGGCCAGTGCTCCCCAAAAGTACCACAGCCATAGTCAGCAACAGTGAGGCCCTGAGAGCCTCTGCTGATAAGACAAGCTGATTTCCCATCAGGAAGACCAACATGACATCTTTTGCCAGGAGATTGAGCAGAGCACCATCTTCCCGTCTAGAGCCAGCATGTGATGCTTAAAGTGAGGACCAGAGCTCCTCTAAAATGAACTGTAGCCATCCTCAATGATAATGAGGTCTTGATCTCCTTCTTGCATGGGACCATCCAAGTTCACCAGGACAGCTAGCATGACAAGGTTCTCTAGCCGAATAGCACAGGAGAACCAGCAGCTCCCTAACAGTTTCCCGGCAGCTCCCTAGCAGCCTCTGCAAACAGCTTTTCTCGCTTTGTCTCTTATGCTGCTAGCAATAATCCTCAGATGGGTTTCCCGCACCCATCCCCGTGCTAGCTCAGTTCAGCTGGGTTGAACAAATTGACCACCAGTTGGCGATCCGCCACAGGAGCAAAGCCCTGTATCTGTCTCTTCCGGCTTGGTCTAGAGCCTGCAAATTAGGGAAATTACCAATGTGTAGCTATTATCCAGTGTCAAGAAGGATAGCTTTTCCTTTCATTTACGCTTTCTGTGGCTCTTCTACCCTTAAGCTGATTCTAATTTCCCTTTATCAAGTGTTTTTTCTAGGTACTGATTTAGGTAAAGAGTAACACTCAAGTATTATTAATTATTAATATTATTATCATTATTATTAGTCAGCTTAGACTGCTAGCGGATGAAGATTTCTATGTTGAGTGGAGCAAGATCGCATATGTGCTAAAAGTTTTCCATCTATACTTGGTTGGCAGAAGAATCCTTGACACTTCAGCAGGGCATTAGCTTCTCAGCCCTAAGCCCTGTCCCCACTACAGCAAACCTTTCTTTCTTCCTTTTTTTCTCAGTACCCCTGGGCCTGAGATAATAATATACAGGTTTCAAGTATGAGGTTTCAGCCTTATGAGTTATTCTTTATTGCCCAGGGAGATGTAATTTTGTTTGATGTCTTCTTGTGATCATGTGTTGTATGCAGTGAGCATTTCTAAAGCGGCAATGGTGTCCTGACTGAATAAGCTAAGAAGAGGATTTGTTAGTCTGCATGCCTGCTCCCTAAAGGGTATCTCTCCAACTGGTGCTTGTTGCTCTTGAGTCAATCACTATCAAACACTTTTGCTCATGCTGTACATTGTGATGCGATCCTAACTCTGCTGGTGTAGAGGCTCTGTTGACAGGTGAAGAAAGTTTATGAGGACGAGGCTGTCTCTAACCTTTCAATAAAATCCTGATTAGACACAGAAGGTAGGGTATCTAATTAGGCTCTGCTAGAGCCTTCACATGATCTTTTTTCTTTAGCCTTAAAAAAGTGACAAGTCCCAAAAAAGATGAGTTGGAACCTTAGTAAATTATGTAAGTTAAGTAAGAAATGACTTCTGGTTTTTCTGGCCTTCGGTGGTTTTGTTTAATGGGAATTATACTGTTCACTTGCATTGGTGTGGTTCTGAACTCTGCTTTATCTCTTACTGGTGATGCCTTGAAACATAATGTGACATCTCTGACCTGCATTTATTGCATCTATAAATTAGAGATAATAACTGCCTCTTAGGGCATGACATAATATTTGAGGTACTCAGCATGTACCTTGATGTCCTTTTCCCTTCTTCCCTTGTGTTTGATGGAGCTTTAATTTGGTTGCATTTCCTTTGATCATAATAACTATAACATTCCCAAGTACTGCAGTGTTGCCATTGGCTATTCTAGGTAGGAACCAACATGAATAGAGCTTAGGAGAGAGTGAGGCCTTAACAACAGCAGGATTCAGAGCCCTGAAGTGGCTGCAGTTCAGAACCTTCACAACAAGTGGATCTTTTTTATGTACTTAGTACAGGGTCTACAGAGTCTCACTACACAGATTGGACTTGTAGTTTTCAGCCTCCCTTGAAAGAATTCTATTCCTTTCACTGGGATTATAGGGAGCAAGTGGATCTTTATGGAATTGCCAGGGCACTAGACTCAGGATCTTATGTATTCAATGGAAGATGACATGTAGTAAGGAAAAGAGCATCTAAGAAATATATCCTTTGCCAGAGATATAGATAGCTCAGAGGCACAAGACCCTGCCTGACAAGTGCAAGGTCCTGAGTTTGACTCCCAATAAAAACAAACAAAGAAATGTGTCCTTCAAACAACGTTTTATCCAAGCCAATGTTGCACCTATGCGGTGTGGCATTAATTTATGAACTCATTAAGCCATTCAGTCATTTATGTCTCATTTACTTAATTTTGTGTGCTAGGTGCCATGCCAGTTCTTGCTACAAAGAGCTCATGATAGAGTAGCGGAAGACAGTTATAATACCTTGTGGCAGGTATCTCTACTTAACTAAAATGAAAACAAAGCTTTTCAAAATTAAATCTCTTGTAGCTCTGAAAGTCGCTCTCTCATATTATTACCAGACCCTATTTGCAATTGGCTCTTCTTTTGTAGATGACATAAAATACCCTGACAGAGATGTCATACTCTGGTCTCACTTGCAACTTAAGATTCCTGGATTTCCCCCACTGGAATCTGAGTAATGATAAGTATAACTGCTGTGTCACTTATGGAAGAGAAAATTCCTCTCTATGGGTGTCCATCCTTTAATCTCTCCAGGCTTGAGAAGGCATGGGTTCAATGCCATTTAACTAGCAGAAACTTAGACAACTTTGTGGGACATAAGGGATTTCTCAAGAAGAAGGTTTCAGACAATACTGGGTCAAAGCCCAACGCTGGAATATTCTTGGAGCTAAAATTTTATGTACTTCAAAATTAGAAGTTCTCAAGTTTCCAAGGTAGAAAAGGGTGAAGAGCCAGTCGTTTCCCAAGGCCTAATCTCCTATGCCAGTCTAAAATTTTCAAATTCAGTGAAGAAACAGAAAATCTGATAATTTGCAGGAGAGTGCAATGCATTTCTCTTGGCGGTGATAGAGGATATATTGGAGATATAGCTTAGGGCAATGACGACAGCAACAGAAAAGCTGGTGAGGGATTATTAAAAATCTTTTTTGACAACTAGATGCCCAGAAAGGAAGGAGGAGACTCTCCTCAGAGGTCATTTTATTCATTCAATAAGGCAGTCCGGGAGCTATCTCCTCTAGGTATGCAGCAGCATCCTGACCCTTTTAGACAAAAATCTCTGTGTCTGTACCTCATTTCAGAGCTAGCATTTCTGTGGCTTTCAAGGGACCAAAGGCCATGTAATGTATAGCAACAGGAGGAGATTCTGCCCACTCATGCACCATTCATGTTCTCACTTACAAATTGTTACTGAGTGGATATGATGTGACAGGAAGTTTCTAGATATCTGTTCTAGTAAGGATATGGCTCAAACGCACTACCTCAGAGAAATAGAACTGAAAATGTGCAGAAGGCACAAAACATGGCCACAAGGAAGGCAACACGTAGTCGGCTCTCCATATGTCTTCAGTCTTTGCACCCAGGGTGTCAATAATGACAATGAAAATACACAGTTAAGGTCTGACAGTCTATCTTCAGCTTTGTGCAAGCTTTCAATTTTTAATTTCCTTGGTGTTTGAATCTGTTTCTTGCATTCCAGTCCTTTCCTGTTTCCTCATTTTTCTGTGCTCCTCCATTTTTAATCTGTGTCTTCTTTAGAAGTGCTGAGTAATCTTTTCATCACTGTCACCACTGTTGTCATTTTTTTTTTTTTTTTTTTTTTTTACCTGAGAGATTAATCCTGGCTTGAGTTCCTGTTTATCTCGATGGAGTTGTTTCTTTACTTCAGTTGGTATCATTTCAGGGGCATGACTTCCAAGTTATTTTATGATCTTCTTTCCTAAACCTGTTCTGGGTGGGCTGGAGGTCTAAGATTGTCTTTGGTTCCTTCATTTTTGATGTTTTCAAAGCTCCTGAAGTTCATCAGGGCTTGCCACTCTGTGAAAGGGGAAGAAAGAGCTCAAAGGAAAGAAAACTTTGATGAGGGAAAGGAGGAAATAAGGAAGGGAAACACACACACACACACACACACACACACACACACACACACACTAATTTGGATAACTACTACTAATTTCTATTGGCCCATTTAAAGGAATAATGATCAATTTCTTTTTTTAATTTTTTGACCAATATTGTGTGCTGAGAATCTGAACAACTAACTTGAAGATGACAAAGTGCAACATGACAACCATTGCTGAGTCCCTCTCATTTGCTTAGCGAAATTCTGATAATGTTGATGATTTTTATTCTCTTTAAAAAATAAACGTAAGAGTTAAAAACATAACTGCATTGAAAACAGTGCAGTACAAGCATTGATATAGCATGTGTACTGTATGACATAAAGGATTAGAGATGATATAATGTGAACAAGTGATATGACAGGCTATATGAGAATGCTATGCTATTTTTTTTATAAGCACTGAAGATTTTAGTGTTGTTGGGGTCCTGGGACCAATGCCTTATGGATACTGATGATGACTGCAAGCAGGAGCCAGCAGGCTCTGCCATGCAGAGCCACTGAGGAAGCTGATATCTGCTGTCATTCAGCAGCCTGTGTCTACTGTGATAATGATATGTGATTAATTACACACAGAGACCATATGCATAGTCCCTTGCTTGCTAATTGCAATTAGTTGTAGGAGCAATGAACATAATGCTCTTGGTGAATGTCAGGGCATTTCACTGGATTCCCCTTGGTTCTCTGTGAAGCCACAATTAACTTCACTAATTATTCCCTTCACATGTGCTTCTCTTAATGAAGAACCAAACTAATGAATGCTGATCCTTTAAGTTTTTTCTAGAAGCCATCTTGGCTGCTATCCAATTAATACCAGTGAAGGCTCTGTAGACAAAATCATGGGTAGCAAATCTGCCCAAGGTGACGAGAGAAAGGATGCTTCAGTTCAAAACTATCTTCATCCTGTCTCTAAAGAAAGAAAGGCTGTCTGGACTGGCAGTGAGCCACAGGGCACTTCTAGTTGGATGAGCTTTGGAGTTTTTTGTATCTGGTATTAGCAGCTACTAGTAGTGGAGCTATCACACTAGAGGTGTGTGCTGAAAACAGGGTTGGGAAGGCAGTCCATCACAAATGAGTAAAACCTTTGCTCTGATCCCAGCAGTTGACACAGAGCTGAGTGGTATGGTTTCTTCACCCTTACAAATTATGTTGACTCATGCCTTTTCTTTCTTAAGCACGTATGGCTTTTCTCAAGGCCTCTGTGGATCTCCCGTTCCCACCCTTGTCTGTGTGTGAAGGGAACAATCTGAATGAGCACGACTTTGGGTTTCTACATCCATGAATCTTGCCTTTCCCCTGTTATTGATTTGACGTGAAACTGGCCACTTCTTTGACTTATGCATATCAATACATGTGTGCACACACATACGTATCCCCAAAGCACTCACAAGGATGAGAATCTTGGCAGGGGTTAGCTTTTTAATCACATCACCCTGAAGAAGGCCAAGTGGAACAGCTGGCCTTCTTTTCTTTAGCCACTATTCAAGCACCTCACTACATGGGATTTTTCATTCAGCTGGCCACTCTGGGTCTCGCTTGTGAGGAACAACATACATCTCTCTTTATCTTCTGTGGAGACATGTAATAATGCTTCTGGGAAAGCTTGGGGATTCTCAGCTTCCATTGTAATCACAAAATTCTGTCCCCAAAGACTAAGAGGTGGGACGAGACAAGAGAGAGTTTTCTCCTTAGCAGGAGTTCTCAGGCCCGTTGCTTTTTAGTTCATCATCCTCACATGTATCTTAGTGCTTGTTTCAGTTACTCCCTTCTCACTGCTAGGACAGATATCCAACACTCAAAATGAAGGAAGGAAAGGTTTTTTTAGCTGACAGTTACTGGAGGATTCAACCCATACTCAACTAACTCCAAGGTAGACTGGCACATGGCAGAGGACAGCAGCTCATAGTGCTGTGAGGCAGCAAAACAACGGGAGCAAAAGGGAGGAGTAACAGCAAGAAAGGCTACAGAGAGCAAGTCTGTCCTCCCCTTCAGTTGCACTCAGGCTATCTGCCTCAGGCTGGGTGTCGTACGCACAACCATAATCCCAGCAGTACTCACACCCATAAGTATAGTAGATTATGAGTTAATCACAAACTCCAGAAGCCAACCCAATGACTGCCTGCGGATTTAGGGGTACAACTGGACACAAACAACATTTTGCCCCTGGATCACCAAAGTCTCGTGCACATCCTTTTAGCAAAAGCTGTTTTAGTCCATGTCTAAGAGTTGACAAAGTCCTAACTACTTCACTATTGTTGAAGAGACCATGTCCCAGGTCTCCTCCAAGGTCCAAGCCAACTCTGCTATGAGCCCCTGTATAAATGAAAAGTTGAACACTTCCAACATTCAGTGGCAAATAAAACATTACCATTTCAAAAGATAGACACAGCAGGGGAATACGAAGCATTGGGGTCAAAGCGAGTCCAAAATCTAGTAGGGTAAACATTACATCCTGTAGTTCCACATGGAACATCTGAAGCAACCTGTGGCACATTTGAGGTCCATGTGGTTCCACACCTATGGCACTGCTGGTTGTTGTAGCTCTCATGTTTTTTCTCTTAGGCCACCTTTGCTCACTCCTTTCTGTTTCCCTTAGGTGATCCACATTCCTAGATTTTCCAAACTTCTGGGGTTTCTACTGAATAGGCTTCTCATTCATAGCTTTACATGCTGCCTTGATAGGAGAACACTGCCTCGCTTTCCAGGCCTTCTTCTAAGTCTAGGTGGAAGCTTTCTTATCCTCAGAACAGTAGCATTCTGAAAGTACCTAAAACCAATGCCACACGGATGATGCCAAGGTCTGCTGCCAGCTGGATTGGTAGCCAGGCTTCCTTCTTTTTTGGCTGTAGGAGTCAAGTGCCTGGATCCTGAGTGCTTGGATCATGGTTCCAAGGAACAAATTCTCTATGCCAGCACCATTCTGGAACCTGGTGTGGCTGCCACAGCCATTCTGGAATGTGAGGCTCTGTAGCTTTCCCCTCAAGACAAAGTCCTTCACTTTGCAATTCTGAGGCTGCAAAGGGTGGAAACCTTCCACCTCCAGTGATGCCTCAGGCCTTCCTTTCCATTCTCTGGTTACTTCCTGGCAATAGAAATTCTTTCACCTCTATCTTTGCAGTCCACAGCTTTATTGGAGCTTCTTTTCTGGCCAAACTCATCCTGTTGGGCTCTTTGCTTTTGATTTTCAACATAAATATGACTAAAAGCTCCCAACAATGACCATGCCACTGCTTCAATATTTGGCTTCTTTGAAATTTCTTTTGCCGGATTAACCAATCCATCATGCTTAAACTCAGTGTCAGGCAAAGTCTCTGGACACAAATGCAGATAAACTTCCTGCCAAGCCCAAACACGCATCATCTAGAGTCCAACAACCAATGCAGTCCATCTTGCCAGCACGATTATCCCCAGCCTGTTCTTGATAGGCAGGATTTCTGTGAGCCTTCTGAGCTCTTACCAGAATCTCCCAAACAGAACAGCTGAAGCTGTTCCAGCCCTACTTTTGTAGACAACATCTCCACATCTTTCCTATCTCTTCCCAGAAGCCATTCCCAAAAGCTCATAATCCACACGGTCTTGTATTCATAGCAACTGGGACAAATACCTGACCCTCAAAATGAAGGAATAAATCATTTACTTAGCTCATGGTTGTTGGAGGTTTCAGTCCATAGTTGGCTGGCTCCAAGGCTGAGTGGCACATGGCAGAGAGCAGCATTTCATGGAGGTGGAAGGCAGGGAATCAGCAAGGGCAAAAGGGAGGAATAACAGCAACAGTGGCTACAGAGAGCAAGTCTGTCTTGCCCTTAAGTTGCGTTCAGGCTATCTGCCTCAGGCTGGGTGTCGTACTCACACCTACAATACCAGCAGCAGTCACACCCATAATCCTAGTGGATCATGTGTTAATGACAAACTCTAGAAGTCTACCCCACAACTGTGTGAGACTTTAAGGGGACAACTAGATGCAATCATAACACTACATTTAATCTCTGCTGCCCCTGTGAGCTTTTCCACCTCACATGGAGAGTAGCTATCACATTCTGAGCCAGGCAGGGTGGCCATGGTTTATGGGAACATTCTACAAAGCAGAAAACTGAGCCTTGAGGTGATGAGTACCCAGAGGGGAAGATGTGGTTCCTACAAACCTCCTTTCTGCTTTGTGGAGGTGCATGAAGGAGCAGGATAAAAGGCCCATCTCACTTGACCTCTTCCTCTCCTTTGCTACCTTCCCAGTGCCATTTTGCTTTAAGGCAGTGCTCCAAGGTGGATGAAGCAATGTGAGAGAAGGTGGTTTGTATTGACGTGTTTGAAGTTTTTCTCAATGCTATGGAATTTTATACCAGATACTTCTTTATTAAGTTAAACCCTGAAAATGGCCTACATGTCCATCAACAGATGAATGGATAAAGAAAATATGACATTTACATACAATGGGATAGTACTTGTTGTAGTTTTGGGTTTTGCACAGGGAAATAATGTCATACAGGACACTTAATTATAAGGTTATTTCATAATAGTCACCAAAGAATCAAAAAGAGTACAAGACATCTGTCCACACACTAAAGACCAAAGAGTGTGGCTGAGGGTCTGAATTTCATGGTAACGTCCTGCATGTGTCCAGCTGAAGACATAGAGCTCATAACAATGCCCCCATAAGTCCACCTGGAGACCAAGAGCCCACAGCAGTGTTTGTTTCATGGATCTGCACTGGGATGGCCCAAAGGTGGAGGCTAGAAAGTCTGTGCCAGTGGAAGGAAGTATCTGTGTTAGCAGCTGGTGGATGTAAACTGGAGCCAGGAAAAAACACTCAAGTAAAAACGTGAGCTCCTCTGTAAAGTAACAAGCATCTTCAGGGACAGTGAGGTCCTGAGCTCCTCCAGTGATGAGAACAGCTGAGCTCCCATCAGGAAATCCCAAACGTCAAAGACTGAGTAGTACATCTTCTCCAGCACTTGAGCAAGGCATCATCTTCCCCTCTGAAGCTAGAAAACAATATTCAGTGTCAGGACCAGAGCTCCCCCACCATCATACTTAGCAACAGTAAGATCTCAAGCTTCAACAATGAGAACAGTTGAGTTTATCAGGCAAGCCAGCATGACAAGCTCCTCCTCGAAAACCAACAGCTCTCTACAGCTTCCAGCAGTTGCTCTTTTCCGGTTCTGCCTCCTATGCTGTGGGCAACAGTTCTCAGGTGCCTGCCACCCCTGCACTGGTTCAGTTCAGCTGGGTCTTACAAGTTGACCACCAGTTGTCAATCCACCGCTCTACTGTGCCATAAAGAAGTATTAACTCCAGTCATTTGTAGGAAAATAAATGCACCACAAGGCTGCCGTGTTACGTGAAATTAATCAGACACACAAGCTTAAATGTCACGTAACTTCTCTTATATGTGAACCTCCAAGTATGACTAGAGATCAAGAGAAACATAGGAAATATATAGAGAAAGGTCTTTCTCAAAGGGAAAAGGGATCAAGAATAGAGAAAAGGAGGGAGAAGGAGGAATGCAGATGCCAAAGGGAATTAAGCTGCGTCATGAACACGTGCCAATGCCACCCAGGGAATGTGAACATTGTGTACAGCACACGTGGTGAAGGGGGAGGCCTACGCACGTCAGGTGTTGCTAAATGGTCACGTCCCTCGCCTCTGTGCACTAAATGCCATTAGAAGTTCTGCCCAACTCATAGTTGTGACAATCAGAGATGCCTTCAGACTTTGCCAAATGTTGCTCTAGTTATGAACCAGTGGGTCACACATCCTTGTGACAATAGTTTCTTATCTTTATGACTTGAACTATGGACAGTTGATTATGTCTGACCTCTCCAAAGAAATGTGCCAACTGTGGACTACAAATAGTAAAAAGGTGTTTTGGACTTTTGTTTCCTTTTCTCTGGAAAGAGGTCATGGCTTCCTTGATAGTGGGACAGGAAGAGAGATACGCTGCACTGGCCCTCTCGCAGCATAATTTCTTCTAATGGGGGTTGCTACTGATAGCTTTGGGATATTTTAAACCATTGTCCTAGGCCATGCCAAGAGCTCTGAGTCACACTGGTTGGGGAAAAGATGGAGCATTTGAACAGCTTGACACTGTGAGGCATAAATCGCTGGGAGAGACAAATGTGAGCTGGAGAGATTTACAAATGTGGCAGACGGTAATCCTGGTATTTTGTGTTAATTGTTTCTCTCCGGCAGGAGACCTCCTGCGATTTATATTCTGGAGTGGGAGGATGGCTAAGCCAGACAGCTCGTCACCTCCAGAGAAGATGAGTGGGGATGCGGCAGCTGCCTGGGAGAGGGGAGGGGAGGCAGGTGCTCTGCTGCCTCAGAAGTTCTCATTTGTTCCAGAGCATCAGGGTCCTGTCACCTGCCCTAGGGCAGGCCACGTGGTGAGAGCAGAGCCCTGGACCCGGCAGCAGAACTGTAGGCAACCAAATCTTCCCATCATGGGCTGACACCATCCAGACCCTGCTGCTGGGGACCCCGCCAGACTCTGCAAAGAGAGGCCCTGCAGGGGAGATGAGACTTGCACAGGAGCAGGGCTTTTCGTGCAGCACAGGCAAGCTTTTGATGACTGCAGATACAACTTTTATCCTTACTCACCTGATAAACCTCAGGGGCACACGTGGAAGGGAAGTGGGAAAAGACTGGGCCTCCCCTGAGCAAGTCTGCAGCTTTGCTTCAAAACTCTGGAAGCACTTTGCTCAGAAACTTGTCCTCCTTTCCAAACCATAGACAGGAGAGAGACCTTAAATAACTGCCCTGCCAGCAGAGTTCTGCAGGAGAACGATCCCTGTATGTATGTATGTATGCATGTATGTATGCATGTATATATGTATGTATGCATATATGTATGTATGTGTGTCTCTCATTTTCTTTCTTCAGCAAATAGAAACAGGAGGACTGTGGCAAAAATAATATCAGTTGGTGAATAAACATTGCCACTTTCCTCAGAATTCAGAGCTCAAGGCAGATAGAAGAAAATTAACAAGTAACAAATGTAATTATAAATTATTTTTGCTTATTATGCAGTATTTACTTCAATCAGTGGATTGTGGAGAATTGTGTGGTGAAGGCAAGACCCATTTTAATAGGGGCCTGATCATAAGGCCCCATAAGGCCCCTCAGGAATTTCTATTTAAGTGACTATTTGGAAGGTGATACAGTTCAGCTCTTGGAAGCATTTATTCTAGGCCAAAGGAACTGTGTGTGTGAAGGTTCTAAGGTAGGGTAGAGATAGGACAGCAGCAGGAAAGTTTAATTTGTTACAGTAGTGATTAAGTTTCTAATTTTAAAAAAATAGCCTCAAGCCAAAATATTGGGGCCCCCCAGAAACCGTGAAGCACAGAAGGGTCCAGCAGAGGTGACAGCTCTTGGGAAGAGGTCAGGGTTGTGTTAAGGACCAAGGTTGTCACTGACCCATAAGATACATTTATACAAAGTCTGCACAGAGATCTCTTGGTTTAGCACATGTAGCCCAGCCTGGATTTCAGATACCGCTTTAGCAGGGCTCAGGCTACATTACCATATGCATAGCCTGGAACCAGACCAGGAGCTTATGTTAAGCATTAAGCTGTCTGAGATGAGCAGAGTTTCTGAATCTCTTGCTAAAGAGGGATTTGGTGAGTAAATATGCTACATCTGGTTATGTGGAGCACGAATAGCTTTCAGCACACCTCGGCTAATTGTTAAGTCAACTGGCATATCAGAGGCTGCTCTTGCTTATCTCAATTTTGTGTACTCTTTCAAAGTTTATTGGAGGGCACTGATAACCAGATGTACAAGAAACACGATAACCTACTAGCTGCCACCTCAGGATCTAGGTGCTAGGCTTCAGGGGGTACGTGGGCAAGGTACACAACCAAGGTCATCCCAATTTAGATGACCTGCCAATTTTCTGTAGTTGGGAGGATAGAGAGGAAGTAGTACCCCTTGCTGGGCTACTACAAGCTGGATTCTGTAAGATGTGTTTCCCACGCGTCATTTGGCTCATATGCCTACCCATGAGGCCAGAGCTGTCAACCCTGTTCTATCTAGGAAGACTGTGCAGCTCAGATAAGTTAGGGAGCCTGTCTACCAAGGTCTCCATCAGTAAGAGCAGAGTGGAATTTGCCCTAAGTTTATCTCATTAGTACTTTATGTGTGAAAAGTAAAATTAGGAGCCCAAGAAATCCTGAAGCCTGTTGGTGTAGCACCACATGGGAACGGAGCTTGAAGTGGCTGTGACCATAGCAGTTCAGAAGCACACTCAGATGTGGAGGCCTCTGACACTGGCTAGAATTCTTATGGCAATTATACCGATATGGTATTTATGTCCCTGTGGTAAATTCTGCATTGGGAGCCAGTGGATTGCCTAGGAAGCAACTAAAAGAGAGAAATTTCCCAGCAAAAGCAGTATTTATTTGCTCTCCTTCGAGAAGATGAAGTTACCTGTTAATTGTCACACTCTGTTTGTTTGATATGCTCCAGGAAAGGGGTGTCTGTCCTGTAGGAATCCTAGTATCGGTTTGGGAATAATTTGTGGTGAGTTGAATAATATGAGCATTCTCAGTGTTGAACTTGGGCCTTGAGCACTTGGTCTGGGACTGAATTCGCCTTCTTGGCAGAAGGAAAGGCAGGTCATGATTCCTTGAGCTGGAAAGACCCAGCACTGGCCTGGTCCCCCATCCTTTGCTATCAATAAGAAAAGGAACAACCTCCGTCACAGGCCTAGGGCTGCTGGCCTTTTGACCTTGTGTCGATTTGGGTTGCTTTTCAACTTTGGGATAGACGGCCTTTGACATAGGAGTCTGAGACTGAAGTTTCCTTGATTTCAGGAAGATGATCTCATGCTTGAGAGTTGAAAAGTCATTGTGTGTGTGAGAGAGAGAGAGACAGAGTGAGAGAGACAGACAGACAGACAGAGATAAAGAGAGACAGAGAGAGACACAGACAGAGACACACAGAGGTGAGTGTGCAGAAGGAGTCATCCATCTATCGCTGGTCTATAAAATGCCAGGTAGATTCTCATCAAACACCCGTACACCTCCTGTGAACCCTCGTAACACCCGTCCAGATGTTCATAGCTTTAAATGGAGACCTGCACAGTTGCGTGGTGAAGAGCTGCCTGCTGTTTGCCAGTGGCCTTGTAAGGAGGAGGCCAGCCATTCTTACTTTGATTCTTTTACAAGATTCTGAAAAGAATTATTTTCTTGCTGAGTGCCAGCTCCTTGGAGAGACATAAGCTGGAAGGAAACAGGCGTGAGGACAGCTGCATATCCACTTTTTGCCGGTGTCTTAAAAGCATGCACTTTGTGGAAGCCGACACAGTAAGGGATAGCAAAGGCTCCAGCATCATTCATTCATTCACCCATTCGCTTATTCAGCTGATGCTTACTGACTATCTTGCATGTCCCATGATCCATAGTAGACAGTAGCAGTGGAGTGATATACAAAACAGACATGCCCTACCTTTGTGCTTCCTGATGATCTAGGGAACCCTATCTCAAAGTAAAACATATACCAAAGAGCGAAAGCTGTAACTCAGTGTATTGGCCCTGGATTCAATGCCTCGGACAACAAAACAAAAGCGAAAGGATCCCTGGAGATTTTGACGTACTGAGCAGCAACACTATTTTACTTTATGGTCTTTTATTTCTATTTAGTTTTTTTCCTGTAGTAGGGATTGAACCTAGCTAATTCCTGTGCTGCTAAGGTGTCTGTCACCGAGCTGCACCTGTCTTTTTAAATTCTGAGATAAGGTCTTGCCAGATGGCCCAGCCTGGTCTTGAACTATGATCCTTCTGCCATGGCTTTCTGAGTAATCGGGGTTACAAATCTGTGCTGCTTTTTAAAATTCCTCTGTGTGTGAACATGGCAAAGGGCAGGCGATGCTCATGGGTCTACTTAGGATTACTCCTCCCTCCTCATTTCCACCTGATCAGAGGATTAGTGAGTGACCAAAAGGCCACAGGAACTCACGGTGTAGCTGTTTCCAACCATGGGAGCTTAAATCCCTGTGGAACAGAATAAGAAGGAAACGGTGCAGTGAGGCAGGGCTGGGGACCGCAGCTCACTTTTCTCACCAGCCTTCAACAGCTCCCTGTGCCCGATAACTCTTCTTGGTTCCTTCCTCTTAACCTGGCCACGTGTGTCTTCTTTCTAAAAAATCACACAGAAGCTGCAGACAGCTCTGTAGCACTGGCTATTTAACCTCTCTTTTATGTATACACATGTCCTGTATTTTGTATGTTTTCTATCTCCTGGTTAAAAAACAAAAACAGCAAACCGTTCAAGAGAAAGGCAACACCTGCCACTGATTAGAACAAAGCCTTGCTTTCAGGGCCACGTCTAGAAGCCACTGGCTTCCTAATAGGAAGTGACATGTTTTGGATGCCTTTCCAGGGAAGCCAGTATCCGTAGGCTGAGCATGGAGCAGTTGGGAAATGATTTGTGATTGAGGTCGGGATTAAGCTGCACTGCCGAGGCCAAATAGCGTTTTGATAGATGAAGGGGAGACAGATGGAGGGATGTTTTTAGCTGGTAAGATAGACTTGATGAGTGAAGGCTTGCAGTTGGAAAAGACTGTGATTTAGTAGAAGAAAACTCAGTGGCTGGAACAGAGCCCTAAGATACTGAGCTCCGAGGTCCTGCAGGATGGAGCCATTGAGGATGTTTGCCTCCCCATCCAAGTGAGTGAAGGGCTTGGGGTTAGGATGGGGGCTTGGGTGGACTAAATTAGGGATCACTCATGACAGCAGCATATGAGAAGGAGCGACCCAAGACGTGTCCTGAACAGGAAAAAGCAGAGGACCAAAGAGGCCACCTGGGCAAACGATGTTATCAAGAATGTCTCTAGTATAGGCTTCATTCACGGAAATGATGCAGAGTCCCCATATCTTCAGCAGAAGTAATAAACCTGGCCTTAAAGCAGAAAAAGAGAAGGGTAAGAAGAAACAGGCTGGGTGGGGTGTAGAGGATCAGACTGAGGGGCTTCACGTGGATGCTAAGTGGGAGGTGGAGCCTGGGGAGGTGGCGGAGGCTGAGCTGCCACCCTGCAGCCTCCCTTCCTGGAGGCTGAGGGTTTTGCCCAGGGATGTGAATTAATTGCTGGTGAGAGCACTTAGCCCTGGCCCTTGCTGAGAAGTGTGGGCTCTGTCTCAGTGACACATCCCTAGCCTGCATGACGCACGTGACCAGATCCTCTCTCCAAAGCTTTCTTCTGTAACCATTCCTGTATTGAAGTAGATCTCTCTGGTACCTCAGAGTGCTGCTCTGACATGGAGGTTATTCCCAAGATTTTTGGAACGGAATTTGGAAGAGGAATCACGTGGTCTGTCCCACAGGACAATCTTCCTTAATTCCCTTTAGATTTTCTCATGAACTCTTCCTGTGTCTAGCACCCATCTTATTTTCCACCTTTGCTTTCACTTGCCTGTTTTCATAAGTCCTAGATACAGCCTCAAACAGTCAGATCTTGCTGTCTGTGGTCATGACCTCTCACAAATCCAAAGTAAAGAGAGATTGTCTATTTCTGTTTCAAGTAAGCTCTTGGAGGGCTTCCTGGCCCTAGGCCCGCCACCTTGGGACATTTCTCATCCCATAAAACAAGGCTGTTTCTGGTGAAGAATTCCTTCCTTCCATCTGTTGACTTTCCCAGGTGAGACCACCGGAAATTGCTGACTGGAAAATGGTGGGAGAGCGAATGAGTCCAGCTGCGCCCCTTGGGCTGAGAAGTGAGGGGAGATCGGAGAAGCAAAAAGAAGATGTGATAGGGTCCAAGCAGGAAGCGGGTAGTGTCCGGACAGCAGAGTCTCAGAATGAACACGTCAGGGCAGAAAGGCAGTAATTGTCCCTGAGCGCCTGGCATGGCACAAAGGCCTGAAGATGCTGCTGCGACCCAGAGGGTCCCTGGCCAGTCCTGTGTCACCTGTGCTCACTGTTTGCTTAAGGAAAACTTAGACACCTGAAAGTGAGCAAATCATTGAGCAGAGAGCCTCTGAGCTATGGAAAAGCAGCCCAACAGAAACAGTGAGAAGGGAGAAAGATGACAGAATGAAATACGTCCTCTGACGGAAAGATAAAACCAAACCTCTAGTGGGAATTCCAGAAAGCAAAGCCAACTAGCACTTGCAGCTTTAAGTAATATATAACTTCCCCTGAGCGCTTCCTCCTTTTGTGTTTGTTTTCATTTCCTGCCCTCCACCACCCCCCCCAAAAAAAAAAAAAACATTCAAAGGGCACTTTGTCATTGAAGGTTCCCAAATTGGCAATGGGGGTGATTAAGATAATGTATTTTGATCAGAGGCAATTTGCAAAGGGCTTTGCAAGCACTCATTACCTCTGCATCGTGCTTGCTTCTTGGCATGTACCAGTGCCAACCGTGAGAACCCAGCAGACCTTTAAATCATGACAGCCCTCGTGGTTGTTTGCTTTATTGCTTTTTAATGAACTTGTTCTTACCATTACCACTAGGGCTGAGCATAGCATTTCAGGGCTCGAGGACAGAACTCTCCGAGGCTAGGCTTGTGGCGGCTGCATTTGAAGAGGTTCGGCGGCCATGTCCACATCAGCGTGCCCTTGTATACGGGGTCCTGTGTCACACTGCTGTGTGATGCCATTTCTGGTGCCGCAGACATCTGCCCATCACGGCAGCTGACCTTTCCCGGGTTGCAGATAGAAGCAAGAGCGCTGCAGAATTAACGTCCTGCTTCTGTCTTGCTGATTTTTGTCCATGCTTCCAAACCTAGGACCTCTGTCACTCAGATTTCAGATGACACCTTTCACCATTCTTACGGCTAGGGAAAGGCCGCATCCTTTTGCAGGCTCTAGCACCATCCTGTTCCCTCATGTTGCTCTCTGTCTCCATTCTGGGCTGCTCCTATTTCAACTTCTGCTGCCAGAGCAGACTCAATTTCTCTTCCATAGAGGCTGCTGTGATGTAAGGGCCTCTCTGTCTATCTGTCTATCTGTCTCTATTCTGGACTTTACTAATGGGTCATAGGAAAGGGTCTGATTGTGGAGAACTTGGCCAGCTGTACTGCTTCTCCCCATTTCTTCTTCCTTGTGAAACCTCCCTGCTCTTCTGAGCTTAACATTCTCTGACCTTTTGAACTGCTCTGGGAAGGGGAGGTCTCTACTTCAACCCAAAGCAATTTGCCATGGAATTTCTGGATAAATATATTACTGTTCCTGAAAGGAGTCCTGCTGAATTTTACTTTTTCATCTTTTAGATACCTCCTGAGGGTAAAAGGATTAACGAGGCAGCACAGGACCGGTCAGAACTTGGATGGAAAGCAATGTGCACCTCCCTATTGCTCCCTGAGCACCCAGCCCTCCAAACCGGTCCAGCTTGACCCTTTTCTCCATTCTGTCCTGATGGTACCAGCCTATAGCCAGATATTTTCTTTGCCATATCCCTCTGTCCCTTCAGTCTTCTGCACATCTTGGATCTCCCCCTGTGCACTGTTCATCTGGAAAATTCCTTCAATCTTTTAAGACCTCATTCTATGGAACTTGTGATCTGTCCCACTCTGCAAGCTGCCCTGGCCTCATTCCTTGCAGTCAGGCGCAGTCTCATCGCTGTTCTCTTTAATGCGCTAGACAGGATCCACTGTCACATTTACCTTGCTGAATTTATTTTTGATGTTTGCTATCTGCCTTTTCACAGGCCATGAGCTCCTCAAGATAAGGGACTATCAATACGCATCTTTGCATCTTTAGCTCCTAGATCAATATTAGGCAAACACAGGGACCTAGTAGATGTTTGCTGAGTAAACTAATGCATGTCTCTACCTTGTTGATAGTGTGATACTGTTATCATACATTTGATTTGGCACGAGGGAGCAAATCTCTGAATTCTGTAGTCCAAAAAATATTTTAACAGTGTACTATAAAATTTATGTCACATTTATGTGTGTCACAGGTGGGGCGTCATTTTCTTCCTCAGGTTCTCCATTTTGAAAATCGTTTTCTAAAAGTTCAACTTAAAGAAAAGATTACTGTATATGAAATTCTGAAGAATTTTCCAGAGAAGCCTGAGAGGCACAGACTGACTGAAGGGATAAGTAGTGAGGAATGTACTACACAGGAGAGCGGGCTTTGACTGCCCTTGTGAGTAGAGCCCGGAGGGCCTGGCTTCTTTCGGCACTCTTGCAGCAGTGCCCTGGAGTTCCAGAGGCCTTGTCAGGACAGGGTCTGTATGATCTGAGGTGTGCACCATCGTGTGCCTGCATTCAGTGCAGGCCATGATAAAGGATTCAAAACCAGAGGTCTCGCCTCTGTTTTAGACTTCTAGTCCTAATAGCTGTCTCACATCCGGTCTCTGCTGCAGGGCCTTGCTGAACTTCCTGCTTCACCATGTTTGGCTACGTAAGTGCTATGACTTGGATAAATGCAGTTCGCAAGGTCTTCCTCTGGAGCCTTCTGACTCTTGTGTGGGCCTCTGCCCTCTGGGAGCTCAACAGACAAAGGCTGCTAATCTCAAATCTGTGTCTTCTGCTCCTCACCCTCTGGCAAGGGACTTTAACTGTGGTCTCATGTGGTAGGTGTTGTGATTCAGTGGAACACATGCAAAAAAGAAGCTGAGGGCTAACATGGGCAAATACGACCCTAGCACAGGATCCCCAGAATGTTGGGGTCCATCCTACCTCAGGAGCATGGTGGGTGAGAAGGGGACACATGGGAATAGATTCTGGCTGTACCGGCAGGCAAAAAGAAAACACACAGAAACTCTGACACTGTAAACTAAATGAAAGCAAACCTGAGCTAGCCACAGCAAACCCGAACAAGCCACAGTGAACCCTTGTAGCCACACCCTTTGAGCCATCCATTGTCCCCAGACTGGAGGGGACTTGGCTTGCTGCTGTGCTCCTCTGACCCATGCCAGCAAACAGCAGACCTTCTGTTCTCCATGGGTAATCGTCCATTAGTGGAACCTTCAAGCCTCTCCTCTCCAGTCTTCTGTCGTTCAATTATCCAAAGAAATAACTTGATCCAGTGGCTAGGGCATGTATGTTTGCTGACAAGAGGTTCTTCTGCCTCTGAGGGACAGCAGTGAATACTCTGTAAAGTGTCATGTGGAAATTTGTGGACAGAAGCCCCTTGGGTGCTCAGTAATCTCTGTTGTTTAATTATGTCAAGCATTTCCATGATGAAAGTCTCATAATTTTCTCTTAGAAAAAAAAAAAAAAAGAAAAAGAGAAAGAAAACCTTGGATAGAGTCTAAATGGGTGATCAGGGAAGTAACAGTTCAGAAAACTGATCAGAGCTGCACCATAGTAAGCTGAGAGGGGGGGTCCAACCTGTGGGTTCAGTTCAAGTACCAGGGTCACATAGATCAATTTGCTTTTGTTTTGAGGCAGGGTCTCGCTGTGCTCTTAAGTTTGGCCTCGAGCTCATTTTATAGCCCAGGATGGTTTCAAAGTTTCAGTGATGCTCCTACTTCCTAGGTGCTGGGATTACAGCTGTGTGTCACCACACCCAGCTGCACATGGATTCACTTTCCATTGGCATGGTAAAGCATTGGTTGCATGGGAAGAAGGAAGTCACCTTAGCCTCAGAAAGTGTCCCCCAAGGAGTGGCATCAGCGGAGTTTCTGGGCTCTGCAGAGACAGTCCTCTGTGAAAGGAGAGTGGGCCATTCTACAGCTGGCCAGGCAAGAGTGAGGTGAATGGACCATCTGGGTCACTGCTGCATGGCCTCTGTGTGGCCCTTTCTTTTATGACTCTGAGAATCACCTTCTTGTGTATTGGTGAAATTGGTGATGAAGAGTGTGATTATCTTTACCTTTTCTGGGTCATATTGCACAGTGCCTGGCATGTGGCTCTCTGGGAGCACATGAAGGAGCAAAGACCTTTATATAATTCTTAAATGTTGCATTTCCTTTCAAAAATTATATGCCAATATTTATTTGCAACTGCATTTTCAACACATTCTCATTGGCACTAGGTGCTATCTCTAGCACACAGAAGTGTTAAACACTGAGGAAAAAAAAGTAAGGGGGAAAAGACTATTAGTTTGGCTTATGGTTCCAGCAGTTTCAGTCCATGGCCCGCTGAGATGATGATGATGATGATGATGATGATGATGATGATGATGATGATGATGATGATGATGATGATTATATCTTTAAGGCAGTGGCAGGGCAGGAACATTGCAATGGAAGGGCATGGTGGAGAAAACTATCTACCACATGGGAGTCAGAAAGCAGAGAGTGAGCCAGAGGAGGAAAGGCCAGGAAGAAGACAGACCTTGCAGAGCTGTACTCTCAGCACTCTGCTTCCTACGATGGGGGTCGACCTCCAAACTGCCCACTCAGCTATGACTCAGTGCACTAATGCATTGACGAAGTTCATGCCCTCACGCTCCAGTCACCTCCCCAGGCCCCAGGTCTGGACACCGCAGCCTTGGGAATGAAGCTTTCAACACAGAGCCTTTGGAGGATGGCTTTTTACATCCCAACCATAACAAAAAGTAAAGATGGTGATGCATTAATGCATAAAGTTACCTTTCTATGATTGCTAATGATATAAAAATTGTTTTCCTATTTAAGTTATCCAATATATTTTAACACTCAAAAAATAACACTTTTCCATCTTTAAACTGTTAGTTGCATTTCTTTAAGGAGAGAAGAGGCATAACTAACATTAGAAATGGTTATAATCAATACATCCATTTAGTATTAATTAGATTAATAAATAAATGAAAGGATGAATGAAGAACTATCACATACCCTGAGTCTCAGTACTCTTGATTCAGCCACCTCTGAAAAAGCCCCATCTAAGAGTCCACGAGGCTTTGTGTGGACATCAAGACCCAAGCCACATCAGCCATTCACAAGAACATGTACCATGGCATACTTGCAAAACAACCCTAGAATTTAGGAAAATCAAAGGGGAATAGGGGAGTCAGTGTGGTGAGTGGAGGGGAGCTTTGAGTGATATAGTTCTTCATTCATCCTACAGAGACTGAAATATGTTCATGAGTAGTATTGTTTTTATAAGGAATTTGAATGAACGTTAATATTGCTGGACACTAATCACTAAAAGCGAAACAGAAGAAAAGTGAACTGAAATTCTCATAAGGGCCTTTTGTTCTCAGTTGTAATGCTTCTCATTTTAAGCATGACATTCAAGTAGATTTTTTTGAATCTTTATTTATTCAGAATAGGGTCTTGCTATGCATTTTAGTCTCATGGTGATCCTCTTTTCTGTCCTCCCAGTGCTGAGATTATAGGTGTGCACCACTATGCCTCATTTTGATAGATAGTACAATGCTCAGAGTTCCGAGGACTGTGTGGCATGGGTATCAGTGATCGAATCCTGGTCCTTGTGCTTCCAGGCGGGTGCTTAGACCACCAAGTTATCTCCTAGCCATTTAAGTAGATTTTTCATGACAGATTCATTTGTAGGTTAATAGCCATGTTTTTCTGTGCCAAAATTATTCCTGTCCCTTGACAATCAGAATGGTTCCTTGTTGTCCATGTGAGGGAGTATATGAAGTTTCCTGGTTTGGGGATTGCTCAAGTCCTTTGAGTCAGAATCACTGTTCTCACTTTCTTCTGCTAGGGCCTGCCCTTGGGTCTATGGAAAAGGAAGAAGGTGGGTCATTAGTTATGCCTTAGAGGCAATGAGAGAGTGAGAGACTGTTTATGATGCTAACCGTTTAGAGAGGCCTAAGCCTTGCATTGCTGGAAGCCTTTGATGTGGGGCCCATTTGCATGGCCTAGTCTTGGCACAAGAAGGCTTCCAGCATCTCCTGTATCTCTGAAAACAGATGCATAAAGGTTTCCTGGGAGTGAACTGTTTCTTTCAGAATGACTTTTGGATGATCCATGTGTAAGTGGATCAGACAGGTATCGATTTAATGTCCTTCTTACACAGAACAAATTGACCGGGTGTGCAAAGGTTTTTGCCAAACACCAGCATTTGATGATCCCCAATGACATTCAGTTGCTGATTTTCAGGTAAGAGTTGAAAGGTGGAAATTTTACTTGGAATCGATGTAGCAGAGCAAGGCAGGAGGGAAAAATAAGCTCTGAGGAAGAATTTCTGGGCCTTTTCCTCATAGTCTATGTAAATATTGGGTAGTCATAAACCAAAAGTAAATGTGTAAGAACTGAGTCACATGTGCTGATTCTCCTAATTCTGGTGAAATAAGATGAAGGAAATCCAGCTGCTTTAAAACCAAGAGCAGAAACTTTACTAACTTCTTAGAGGGACTTAAGGAGCCTTGGCCCTGTGTAAGTGGAGTAAATCAAACAACAAACTTCACAGAATTTTATGTTTTGGGCATTCATGTGTCTGAAAGATTGCATTGCCTTGTCTGGTTACATGGATCAGAGCTCTCCTCTTCAAAAGGTGCTTTAATTCACCTTACAGTGCTATTTTTTTTTTTAAAAAGCTTCTTGCTCACCTGTGTTGAGTCAAGTAATCAATTTCCAGTGACACACTCCCTTGGTACTCTTATTTCTGAGGCTTGTATCAGCCGCAAGACTAGCTTAGTCTGAATGATAAGCTTTATTTGAAAATTTAACCATTTATTCCAAGCTTCTGTGGCCAGGTCCTGGCTTGATAAAGTAGTGGTTAGAGAGAGGCTAAGGGAAGTGATTTGTTCCAGAAGGTGGTCTTGACTAGAGTTGAAACAGCACTTGATTCTGGAATGAATCCTGCATTTATGAATGTTCTGGAAACTTTTTAAGAACATGTCACAGGTGTGAGACTCAACATCACCTGCTTGGGTAAATATTCATTATCACCTTTAAGATGTATCCATTTCCTACCACATGTCAAAGCCTGTCTTAGCCAGGAACACCCAACTTGGTAAAAGAAGGTAAAGAGCTTGAGGAGAGACTTCTGCAGCTTGATCAGGAAATAGATTTATGCATTATGCTATGGTAGAACTTGGGAGGGGACCCAACTTTAAAGCCACAATATTTTGTTTTGCTTTAATTTTTCTTCATACACTGGGCAGGACCATCTCAAAGTACCCTGAAGATAAAACCATCTCTTCCTGCCCCCTGAGAAATACTGTTCCTCAGGATGTATATATGGGACCAGCCAAGTAACTGAGATTAAAGCACATGTAAGCAAGCACAGGGAATGGGGGTTCAATCCTTGGGCCTGCTCTGTGGGCCCCACCTCTGGGGTACACTGAGATGGCATTTGAGACTGGGCATGGTGGTGCACATCTGTAATCCCTGCTCTTGGGAGGCTGTAGACAGGTGGATCACTATGAATCTAATCTAGTAGTGAGGCCCTGAACACCCTGTAGATCCTTCCTTAAAATACAAAAAAAAAAAAAAAAAAAAAAAAGAATAAAAGGATGTATATAAGGAGCAGTAGTTGAAGTATACAACACTGTTAGCACCTCTTACACGTTTTGAATTAGGCACAGCTGGCATGGACTGGTCATGAACTTCCTTGACTTTGTACTCAAAGGCTGGGGTAAATATCTTTGGCACTTTTAAATTTGAAGAATCTAAGCATCTTGTTAACACAACTTGGTCACTGGGGAAGTGATGGCACCTTGCTCCATCTGCTGTGGATACATATGCGTTGACCCAACCTAAGCATGATTAGGAGATAGATGACTTTTCTTGCAATGTCTCTAACAAAGACATATATTAAATTTGTCTGCTGACCTCTGATGAAATAGAGACAGGCCTATTTCCTCAGAAAAGACAAATGGAGCGAGAGGTGGCTGGCCACCCGGATATGGTACTGGACAGACGTTGACCCAGCCTGAGCTCAGGAAGTCAGACAGTCGCATCAGAAGGGGGCACACAGAGGAAGAGAGGCTACCACAGCCCATGGAGGAAACTTCTCTGTCCAAAAATGCTGCTTTCTCAGGCTGGATAGCACTGCTTTGCTTTTCTGTCTTGGCAGAACCTATGCTATTCTCTGATGAGGACGGCAAAACACTGCATGATAAACCAAAGAAACTTATCTTTGCTTATTTTTCAGGGCGGCTTGAGTGTATGCCTAACAGGATGGGGCTGAATTCTGAAGGCCGATGCAGATTGCAGTCAGAATTTAAGGATAGATAAAAAAGTGGAAGCGAGCTGAGGTTGCCCAAGGAACAACTTTTCAAAAGTTAGAGTCCCTAAGTGTTTCCCCTGTAGTTTTCATTTTAATGATGAAGGGTTTGGCCAGGGTGGTCTTATTTTCTCATATAACATAGTGAGTTATAATTGGGTGGGGATGTTGTAGTGATGCCATTTCTCAAGTCGTGTATTCAACCTTATCTCTTATTGCGTCTTCCACTGCCCCACTGATTGTTTCAAATGGTTTTGTAGAGTACACATCAACCAAAAGGCACAGATTAATATTAAGAGGGGCAAATCCTCATATGATATGTAGGAATGTCTATCCCTTTGTAAAGTTGGCGTTAGAGGTTGAAGATGAAACACCCTGCCTCCTGGCCAGGTTATGCAAGTCTTCATATCTCACTGGGCATAATGCAGATACAATCTTTTCTCAGAATTTAGCGACTGGATTGTCTGACTTTCTCAAATTCAGAAGCCCAGTGTGGGACCCCTTTGGTGGTGTGGCTTAGCCCCTGACAGCTCTGTGATCTGGCATAAGTTGCCTTCCTATGTTCTCTGTAAAGTGAGCACAATCCTCGTGATCCCTTAGAGAAGAGACAATGTGGAGGAGCGCGTGTGGTGTGCAGGTGGGCCCACGTGCACACAGAGAGGGAATGTCAGTTCGTGTCGAATAAGTCAGTGCCCAATGTACCAAAATGTCAAGTGCAAAAGTAACCTGCAATGGGGTCCCGAAACCTATCTTGAAAAACTGGCAAGCTTCGGTTGCCACTGCTGACCTGTTCAGTTAGTGAAGTGGGCAGCCGTGTGAGGAGTCTTTTAACAGTTGCAGCAAGTTAGAGCTAAATTTGTGAGGGCAGAGAATTCTATGTGAACAGTTTCTCTAACATCTGTGAAAGTTTTGAGTTCATTGAATATTCTTTGGATGCCCTTCCAAGTGACTAATTTTGGTGTCACAATTACTATTTATTTCTCGTGGCGTGAAACTCTAAACCTAACTTCCTTCCAAAGGTACATCTGTCTCCCTCTTCTTGGTGCCCGTCTGTTCTCTTCTTAGTGATGCTTGTGTTAAGATGATGCTTTTTTTTTTTTTCTTACAAAATTAGACCTGTAATAATGGTGGAGTGAGAAATGGGCATAAAACAAAATTAGGGTGGTTCTGTGTGGGTGTGTGTCTGCGTCTGTCTGTCCATCCATCCATTTGCCCGCCTGCCTATCCACTCGTCCATCCGTTGGTCTGTCTGTCTCTCCCCTCCACACCCTGTCCACTCCGTGCATTCAAGTGCTACCTGCTGTCCCAAATGGAAAATTAGAAAAAAAATGAATGGGTACCCTGGACACTTGACGGATTTTCTTCCTCAAATTGCAAGACGGTTGCCTGAGTGAAGGCGATTTTCCTCATCTTAAAACTGCTCCCTGAGGGTAAGTGCCTCGAGAAGCTGCATTATCTACTTTTGGCCACTAACCAGCCCTGGCTAAGTAGTCACTAACGTGCTCATAGGACTGTAAAATGGTGCTCCAATAGGAATAATGAGCAAAGATCTTTGTGGGGAGGAAGGCAGGGGAAATTCTGCTGGCAGAAATGTTCTCACTGTACCATTCTCTTGAAAATGAACCTTCCCAAAAGATAAAACTTGGAGGTAAGGAATGGTTTGGGGAGCTTCTAAGGAGCTTTAAATATCCCTGCTAAAAAAAACTGGGTTTTGTGGCTTTCAAATATGACTTGTGGGTATCGGCACCGGGCTGCTCCCAACAACTTGGTCAACTCAAGGTAGTGGTGGTGGGCGCGGGACATTGTCTTCTGAGTAGAAATCAGCAAGGGTTTATGCAACCATCGCTGAGTTCAGGATCGTGAAGATCTGAGCATGACTTGTACATGGCTACTTCCTACTCCCAGGGCTGTGTTTCTCTTCTCCCTTGGGCCTCAGATTTATTGTTTGCAAAACAGTGGGAGTGACTGACGCATCCCAGAGGAAGACGCCTCCTCCTCCTCCTCCTCCTCCACCTGCAGCCTTCTAAGTCATCAGAGCACGCTCTCGTACTGAGCCTCAGAACACCTCTTCCTTTGTCCCCAGATTGGCCCATTCTGGGGTATGTGAACATTATGCAGGGTAGGCATGGGCAGGGGGGCAAGGAGTACTCTGTGAGCTGCAGAAGCGGTAAGGAGAGCGGGTTCTGTGTTGAAATCTCAGCTTCCTGTGCCTTTGACTCATTTATTTTCAACGTGCTGTTCTGCTTCTAGTTCCTGGGAGGATTATGAGACGTAGCAACAGTCAGGGGAGGGAGACCCTTCACGCAGCGCTTGGGTCTCCTCAGCACTTGGTTAAGGCTCACTGTGAATACTAACTGCAGCTTTCTGGTAGGACAGCTAAGAGTGCGTGAAACAAAATCTCACTTGGAGCACTGTAGCCCCTTCCACGCAGCCTCAGCCCCCTGATAATCTCAGAAGCCTGATTCCACAAGTGCTCCTCGTAGGCCTCAGAGCTTTCCCTGTCATGGCTATTAATGAATGGGAATCTAGACAATGCTCTCGTTTTACTTTTGGAAGGTAAATTTTTGTGGAGACTGTGCCAATTGGTATAATTCCTCCTGCCAGATCTTGTATATCTTATTTAAATTCAAGGCTAACATCTTTAGACTTTGCCACATCTTTTCCATCTTTCTAGCTCCTTTAAAGTGCGTAACTCAGTGGTCTCTAGTACATTTCGATTCACATGCAAACATTGCCACCGCCCAGAACGCTTATCATTGCCCTAAAAGGGAAACTCTACTACCCTTGGCTGTCTCTCCTCCCTCCCTTTCCCAGTCTCTGGCAATCACTAATCTATTATCACTAATCTATAATCACTTTCTATTTGCAATTTCATGTAAAAGAAATCACATGTGAAGTTGTCTTCTGTGTCTGGCATTTTTCCACATAATACAATGATTTTATGGTTGACCTATGTTCTAGTATGCATCAGTACTCCGTTCTGTTTAATGGGCAGTTAATTTAAAAAATGGTAAACATTTAAAACTGAGAGAAGGGTGACTTGCATTTTGGGAAACTGGGTGGCTTTCTGCCTGTGTGATCCTGCATTGCTTGGATGCAGTTCTTTCTTTGTGGCTGCTTAAGACAGGGAGCAGGAGGGGGAGAGGGGAGGCATGTGAGGACCCTTCGTTGTTGGTGTCCTGAGGCTCTTGTCCTACATCTGGCCTGGTAAGAAGAGGCCACGTTACACATCTGGTGCAATTCCTAGGCAGGTACCATTGTTTGTGACTTGTCTTCTTGGGCCTCATTTAGGGAGCATGTCGAGAACAGCTTTGAGTGAGTTGGAGCGTTTGAATCTCTAAGGCACAAGCTTCACCGTAGAAAGATGAAGACTCAGATGCCAAGCCAGTAGAGTGGCACCTGGGCCTCCATCTGCTCCTGGCAAGCCAGAGCCACAGGGCTTAGATATTCCGCACGATGGCCCCAATGGATGGGACTTATGCTCAAAAGCCAGGGGAACTCTCGGTTAGCTGGGAGAGACCAGGATCTTCTGAGCCAAGCCCTTGCACTGGTGGTGCCATTCTCTGGTGAGAAAGTGTGGAGAAACACAGGGAGGGCTGGGTTGCTGGGTCCTGGAGCCGCTGAGACACTTCTACAGAGAAGCTTTCATTCCTCTCGATTACTGTGGGTTCAGTGGAAAACACAGAGGAGGCCCCGAGTTGTGACAGAAGCTATTCTCAGCCAAGGAAGTGTCTGCCCACCTGCTCAGGCTTAAGGGCTTTCTTCCGGCCCTTTTCTATCCCTTAGGTCCCAGCGTCCCTTATGACAGACATCCCTAAGCTAATCAGATTAAAACACCACATGGATAGGCAAGGACAAAAGTTCCTGATAGTTTTACAATACAATTTGTGCAGTTTTGATTCATTGACCGTCTCGCTTCTGAACCACCCCATAATCGTAAATAAATGTGTTTTACCTTGAGTATAATTCCATGGCAGTTGTGGATACGTGTGACACATGCTTGATTTGGGGGACAATACTTTTTTGTTTCAGTGGTAATCCCTTGGGCTTTCTACCTGTATCCCCAGACCTGTTCTTTTGCCAATCCCCATCAGCTGTTTTCTAACCTTACACCTAATAAATAGCTTTCTATTCAGCCAGCACTTACCTATTACCTGTCTATGCCAGGGACTGCTTAGGTGCTGAAAATGTAAGAGGAGAGACAGAACAATAAGGAACACTTTCCTTCTGCTCCTGGGTTTGCAGGGGAAGCCTTCTGCTGTGGATTTTCTTATGGGAAAACCCCAATAAAGTACAAAGGAAAAGATAGATTATAGAAAGGGAGACTGATTTTTTTTTTCTCAGATGGGAAGGAGATCAAGAGATAAGGAATGGGAAGAGACAGGGAGGATATAGAATTAAAGCTGTGATATGTACACCCGCCAGTCCCCAGGGTGAACGTAATCATTATGTGCTGAAAACAGACTAATACAAAGTGAAAACTGAAAAAAAAAATCCATTAAGCTCTTTTAAATTAGTACCATTAATTAGTAGTGTGAAATTAGTACTGTTAATTAGTAGTGTTAATACTTTTAAATTAGTACTGTTAATTTTCATTCTACAGAGCTTTCACATCTATAACTGTATTTCTTTATATATTTGGTATCTTTAATATTATATAAGATACTTAAAATTTTTATTTTCCCAGCTAGTATAAAGGTAGGTGACTTTTGTTATTCATCTTGAACTCAGAAATCTTTTCTTTTTTTTTTATTCTTTTTTTTTCAATTTTTTTATTGTTTAAATTTAACAATGGTTATATTACATATTTTCATCATCAGATCAGTTTAGATTAATACATATAGGTATATAAGATTGATCAAACAATTAAACATTAACCTTTCTAAAATCCACATTACTTTTTTTTTTTTTTTTTCCCCCTTCTTTT